>SNQJ01S0033093.1:56559-70323 GCA_010110895.2 Picea sitchensis | reverse complement strand
AAGATGCAGGCAACTCCAATTTGTATGCCATAGTACCAATATTTTGCAACACCTTATAAGGGACATAGTACTTTGGTGATAATTTATTATCCTTCTTGGCTTGCTTGAGGGGCTTGCTATAACCTTCTCCTCTTGTGAGCTTCAACCTTGTAAGCATCAAAAAACAAACACTTGCAAACAATCAAACCTTCAAAAACCTATGCTCTGATACCAACTTGATTTGAAAATGTAAAGGATTGAATCTCTTTAAAATTGCAAGTGAAATGGTATGTGCTTGGGTAATAGGATCAAGTTACAAACACATAAAGATTAATGAGTTTTTTTACTTAATCATGAGAAACATAAACATTCATAAACAACCATCAAAATACACACATTAACACAAAAAAATGATAAAGGAGTTCACCCCTCTCTTGGGCTACATCTCATGGTCCAAATTCCAATGGATGTTTTTCAGTAATGCTCAAAGTGTCAAAATCAGTGCTTTATAATGCCCAGAATGAGAACCATATGGCTTCAATGGCTCTAGAATGTCCAAAAACCCGTAGTTGGGCTCTTCCTGCACCTGGTTTGACCAAAAACTGAGTTGGAATCACTCCCTAGATGTTTCTCCTAATTATTTGCTGTCTCTGCTCGCCAAAACACACCCAGGCTGACTGAACCTAGCTCACAGGCATTTTCCATGCCAAAAACTCAGCACGTGTGCCTTCCCGTAAAATATGGAAAATTATCACACTGTTAGTGTGGTGGCCCCTTTTCTCAGCGGAGGTAGTGGTTGTGTGGCCCATATGGCCAAGCGCTGACCACAAATGTAGCACCAAACTGCGTTTATTTGTTGAGAGGTCCACGCTGTGGTCATATGGTAACATGCAGTGTGACTGGGGATAAATTCTGGAGATTTTCCCACACAAAATGTTTGAGGTAGAGTCATATGGCAGGGAGACATATAGTTGGGGGTTGGGGATAATCTGTGACCCAGACTCCTCCCAACTCTAACGTTTAGAAAATTTAAATTTTTATGGAAACATGTTATTGTAAGCAACACAATGTGGGTGGGCTGGTAGCCCGACCCTGCCAAGTCGCTCCACATGTTCCCGGAGGTCGTGGGTTTGACCCTTGACGAACACAAACCAATTTTATGCCTTGGAGGGTGTGCCATGTGGCAACCCATGTCTGGGCCACATGGCACCATTCTATTAGTCCACCAATCCTACCACGTGTCTCCATTTGATAGGTCCTCATTTGACACATGTACTGTATGGTGCCATGCCATGTCAACCTATGCCACATCATCAACTACCACATGTCAGTACAACCTCCTGCCACGTGTTAGTACAATCAACTTCCATGTCAGTAGTATGACCATGCCACATCAACACCTCTTCCTAGTCAACAATCCATGTCACCCTGCCATGTGTTAGTATGGTCAGCTGCCACATCAGCACTATACAGACTGTAAAGTCAACCAAATTTTTCCTGTTTGGAAAAGTAGACAGAACATGATATCTCACTCATATAACATTCGTTTGAACCCATTCAAGTTGAGTTGGGATCATGAGGACGAGTTCTACAGACGAGTCTGTTTTGAAGCAATTCCAAGCACTTTGATTTTTGAGCATATTTTGATCCCTTGGATCACTCCTCCCCATTGAGAAGCTTTTGGACCTCCAAAAAATTACTTTCAATCAATATAAAGATGAGGGTACAGTTCCCTCACATTTCAAACCTTAATCCACTTGGCATTGCTTGGATTTGTGCCTTTAAGACCAACTCGAAGGTATTACACATTCCCTCATTTTGAAGTTCTCATCCTCCTATCAAGGATTGTGTCTTCATGTAGTTTTGTAGGATATTATGGAGAGAAATCATCTATGGAAGGAATATGATCATGCTCTCCTTGATCATCAATCAAAGGAGGCTCATACAATCTCAAATTCTCAACATTGACAACTGCATACATTTGCATATAAGGAGGAAAATCCAAATGGAAGGCATTGTTACCAATCTTTTCAAGAATCTTGAAAAGGTCCATATCTGATTGGTTTCAATTTCTTACCTTCTCCTTTAAGCCTCTCTTTGCTAATGTAAAGCCAAAATTCATATCCAACTTGGAAACTTTGATCAACACAATGCTTTTCATGTCTTGTCTTGTACTTGGCTTGGCTCTTTTCCAACTTTTCTTGTACCATTTGATGCACCAACCGAATTTGTTCAATGAACTTCTTTGACCTATCAATGTCATATTGACCATCAATAGAAATGTCTTTCCCAAAGATAAAATCTAAAGGATATTTTTGCAAATAACCAAAACATTCCTCAAATGGAGATGTTTGAGTTGAAGAGTGCTTAGCTCGGTTGTAAGCATACTGAATGTAGTGTAGGTGCTCATCCCAAAGATTAGGATGCTTGTTGCAATAACCATGAAGAAGATGCACTACTGTTCTATTAACCACTTCTGTTTGACCATCAGTTTGTGGATGAAAAGTTGTGCTGTTTTTCAGCTTGGTGTCCATGAGTTCCCATAAAATTGTCCAAAATCTCCCAATAAATCTAGAATATCGATCATAAATAATGGATTTAGGAAACCCAAAATGTACCCAAACACGCTGAAAGAACATTTGTGCCATTTTATTAGTTGTAACCTGCTTCTTACAAGGCATCGAAATACACATTTCGCTGAAATGGTCAACCACAACATAAAGATAACCATGATTCTTTTTAGACATAGGTAGACCTCCTACAAAGTCCATGGAAATTATTTCCCAAGGACGAGAAGGAACCAAAAGTGGAGTATACAAACCCAAATTTCTATTGCTAGTCTTTCTTGTAGCACATAAAGAACATCATCTTACATATCTTGAAACACTTTCATTCATTTTAGGCCAATAGAAATACCTTTGCAAATTAGCCACTGTCTTGCCTACACCAAAGTGGCCAACAATAAGAGAAGAATGAGCTTCCCTTGTGATGTTGACTCTTTCACCCCGTGGAATACATATTTTTCCAAGATGATACAAAAGCTTATCATGCACATGGTAATCCAATTCCTCAACTTGGTTAGAATGACACAAAGTTGCATAAACCTCTTTAAAATCAGCATCTAAAGCATACTGTTCAACATAGCTCTCATGCATGATAGAATTATTCTTAAGAATAACTGAAGCACTAACAATAGGCTTCGAAATCATATCAACAATTTTTTTATAAATTCCTTTTTTACACCTTATAACCAAGTGGAATTGTTGTAGAAAACCCATCCATCTAAAGTGAATTGCTTGGTGTAGCTTTGTTTGTGATTGTAAGTATTGCAATGGTTGATTATCTGTGTGAATGATAGTTTCTTTTCCCAACAAATACTGTTTCCATTTTTTCACACTTTGAACCAATTCATGCAACTCCTTATCATAAGTAGGATAGTTAATCACAAAACCATTAAAAGTTTCAGAATGAAAACAAATGGGCTTACCATGTTGCAACAAGACTACTCCCATTGCATAATTTCTTTCATCCATTTGGATCTCAAATGGTTGTCTCAAATTTGGAAGTGCAAGAACTGGAGTTGAACTAATCTTCTCCTTCAATGCATCAAATGATTTTGGTTGCTTTCCTCCCCATTGGAAAACTTGCTTGATGCTTGTCACTGCATCTAATGGAGATACGATTGAAGAGAAATTAGCGATAAACTTTATCCAATATTGGGATGCTCCCAAAAATCTTCTTACCTCTTTCACATTGTTGGGATTTGGCCAATCCAAAATGACTTTGACCTTGGAAGGATCAATTTTCAGTTCTCCTCCTCCAACAATATATCCCAAGTAAACAAGTGAGGTCTTTCAAACTCACATTTAGACATCTTGATTTTTTTTTTTCTTTATTTAAGACATCCATAAATTTCTTTACATGCATAACATGATCTTCATGATATTTTCTAAATATAAAAATGTCATCCAAGTAGACAATCACACAATCATCAAGAAAAGGTCTTAAAACATCATTCATGACTCTCATGAATGTAGCAGGATAATTGCAAAGTCCAAATGGCCTTACCATCCACTTAAACAAACCTTTCTTTGTTTTGAAAGTTGTCTTCCAAGTGTCTCCTTCATCAATCCTAATATGATGATATCCACTTCTCAAATCCAATTTAGTAAAATACTTAGAATATTTCAATTGATCAAGAAAATCATCAATTCTAGAAAGAGGATAATGATTCTTTACCATAATCTTGTTCAAGGTCCTAAAATATACACACATGCGCCATGTACCATATTTATTTGGCACTAAAACAATTGGTGACCCACATGGCGATGTGCTTGGAATGATGACCCCTTTGTAAAGAAACTCTTGGATTTGTTTTTTAATTTCAACATTCTCCATGACTAACATCCTGTACAGATCAATGTTTGGAAGAGGACAATCTTGCTGCAATTGTATCTCATGTTGGATAGCCATTTTTGGAGGAAATCCCTTTGGTTCCTGAAACATTTCATCATATTTGTTAACAACCTCATATAAATCATATTTCAACTTTGAGTCATAACCTTGAAAAGATTCTTTTTCAACATTGTCTTTGGGTTTGATCATCAAGAGGACAAAATTCTTACTAGCATTGAATAATCTCTTCATTTGTCCAACATTTACAAGTGACAAATTCAACTTCTTTGTATATGATCCAACAATTTACTCAACTCCATTTAAAAAAAAAATGATACTTTTTCTCATGATGATGAAATATGGCTCTCCTATCATATAAGTATGGGCTTCCCAACACAATACCACATATATCCAAAGGAATAACATCAAGCTCTACCTCATCTATAAAATTTGCAGTGATGGAAAATCTAAGTTTACACCTTCTTGTCACATATCCATCCTAGATGGTATGGTTTAGGATGTGGAGTAGTTTCCAATTTTAGTTTCTTGACAGTGTCTTCAGTTATGAGGTTTTCTTGAGATCCAGTATAAAAAAGAGTATCTATCTTGGTATGCTTTGAAATCACCCTTATGTGGAAAATCTCTATTCTTTCTTTTTCATGTTGAGTTTCATTGAGGCTACTACTACTTGAATAACTAGTACTTTCAATAGAATCCTTACCTTCAAAACCGATGGCTGTAATACTTGTTTCATCACTCGAATCAGAACCTAAATCATATTGTACGGTTGCAGTAGTCTTTGGTTTCCCCTTATGGCTGAACTTTTTGGGTCTCTTTTCAGGATGAAGTTTCCAACAACGGTCTTCATCATGGCCATATTTTGAACAATGTTTACATGTGATTTTATCTCCCTCTTTCTTGACTGAAGCATTCTTTCTTCCATTTCCCTTGAACTTATTCTTTCCTTTGTCTCCATGAACAAAAGGTTTCTTTCTACCTTCTTGAGGTTCATTCCTCCCTCTTGCTACCAAATGAGTTTCTTGTACACAAACTTCATCTAGACTTGTAGGGTTAAACATAAGTATTGTGTGCCTCAAGTAGCTATGCAATCCTCCAATATATTTGAGTATATATCTTCTCAAGAAAGTGTATAGTTTCTTGAGAAGATAAATCTATACCCAAAATCAAAGATCTTCTTCTAAATTCTTGAGTGTAGATTTGAACACTTTTCCCTTTAGCTTGTCTAAAGTTTTTCCAATCCATAATATCTTTCTTCATGTATGCTAATGGATAAAATTGTCTTTTAAGTGCAAAAATAAAATCATTCCAGGAGGATAAAAATTTACCATGTTTCTTCATGTCCTCTTGAGTTTTGGGTTCCCACCAAATGAGTGTTGCACTATCCAATCTTAGAGATGCAATCTGAATCTTAGTTTCATCATATTTGATCCTTTGTATCCTACAATACACTTCAATCTGACGAATACAGTTATCCAATTTCACAACATTTACCTCTCCATTGTACATAGGAAATTCAAATTTAATATCAAGCTTAAACAAAGACGTTTGTAGAGGATTTTTACCATGTTCTTTTGGAGAATTTTGAGGTGGTTGTGAAGTGGTAGAAGAGGTGGAATATGAAGGTGAAAGAGGTGGAGAATCACCATTCCCTCCATTTCCCTATGGAGTTTTATCACCACTCTCTCCATTACCCTTTATAGTGTTTGAGCTTTCACCTTACAATGTTTCATTTCTTTCTTCAAATACAACTTTCACCATCTCTGTCATTTCATAGAAATATTTTATGAAATTTTCATCCTCTGAAGGAAGAGTTTCATGACTCTCCTCATGAGCCATACTTGGTGAATATCTCCTTGAATCTTGAGGTGTTTGTGTAGTTCTCCTTCTTGACAGTTGAGAACTTGGCTCTACAAGTTGACCTTCTCCTCTTGTGAGATTCAACCTTGTAAGCATCATAAAACAAACACTCATAAAAAATCAAACCTTTAAAAACCTATGCTATGATACCAACTTGATCTGAAAATGTAAAGGCTTGAATCTCTTTAAAATTGCAAGTGAAATGGTATGTTCTTGGGTAATAGGATCAAGTTACAAACACATAAATATTAATGAGTTTTTTTTACTTAATCATGAGCAGCATAAATAGTCATAAAAAACCATCAAAATAAACACATTAACACAACAAAATGATAAAGGAGTTCACCCCTCTCTTTGGCTACATCTCCTGGTCCAAATTCCAATGGATATTTTTCATTAATGCTCAAAGTGTCAAAATCAGTGCTTTAAAAGGATCAGAATGAAAAATGAATGGCTTCAATGTCTCCATAACATCCAAAAACCCCTAGTTGGGTTCTTCCTGCACCTGGTTTGACCAAAAACTGAGTTGGAATCACTCCCTAGAAGTTTCTCCCAATTATTTTCTATCTCTACTCTCCAAAACACACCCAGGCTGACTGAACTTGGCTCATGGGTGTTTTCCATGCCAAAAACTCAGCACATGCGCCTTCCCGCACAATATGGAAAATTATCGCACTGTTAGTGTTCTGGCCCCTTTTCTCGGTGGAGGTAGTGGTCGCATGGCCCATGTGGCCAAGCGCTGACTGTAAATGTAGCACCAGACTAAGCCTAGTCATTTATAGGTTCACGTTGTGGTCATATGGTAACGGGCAATGTGACCGGGGCTAAAGCCTGGATAGTTTCCTGCACAAAATGTTTGAGGAAGATTCATATGGCGGGGAGGTATGTAGCTAGGGGCTAGGGCTAAGCTCCGGCCCGTACCCTACCCAACTCTAATGTTTGGAAAAATTAAATGTTTATGGACACATTTTATGGTAAGAAAAATAATGCAGGTGGGCTGGTAGCCTGACTCTGCCAAGTCATTCCACATGTCCCCAAAGGTCGCAGGTTCGACCCTCGACGAGCATAAAAACATTTTATGCCTTGGAGGGGGTGCCATGTGGCAACCCATGTCTAGGCCATGTGGCACCATTATATGGTTCACTAATCCTTCCACGTGTCTCCATCTGATAGGTCCTCATATGACACATGTCTTGTATGGTGCCATGCCACGTCAACCTATGCCACATCATCAACTGCCCCATGTTAGTACGATCTCCTGCCATGTGTCAGTACAGTCAGCTACTAAATCAACAGTACAACCATGCCATGTTACAACCTATTCCCAGTCAACAATCCACATCACCCTACCCCGTGTCAATACAATCAATTGCCACATCAACACTGTACAAACTATACAATCAACAACATTTTACCTGTTTGGAAAAGTGGACAGAACACAATATATCGCTCATACAATGTTCGTTTGAACCCATTCAAGTTGTGTTGGGATCATGAGGATGATGCCTATGCACGAATCTGTTTTGAAGTAATTCCAAGAACTTTGATTTTTGAGCATATTTTGATCCCCTGGATCAACCTCTCTCGTTATCCCAAGAGACCTCCAATGGCAGAAGAAAAGAGAGATGACATAGAAGGATATCCTTTCAATACATTTCTCAAGGAAGCCCTCTTGTGACATAGGAACGAGATTATGTAAAACTTTGCTTATATGCTTTGAATACTACCGATTGCGGCAACCAGTGCATCTTTGACAAAAAACCATTTCGGAGGTGAAACACCCTTCAAGGTACAAGTAAATTCTGATATCCCTTTATTTGAAGGCTATATAGATGTATATGCTCTAGAAAAATGGTCGAATCTTCTAGAAGGTTATTACTCCATCCAAAATTTTTTCGACAGTGAAAATATCACCTTCACATTCCTTAAATCCCTTCCCCATGTGAGATCTTGGTGGGAAGGTTACTGGGAGAGGTACAATGCGATTGAATCTACACCATTCAAGAGATAACCCACTTGGGAAACCTTTGTAGATTCCCTAAAGGAGGTGTTATACCTTGCCAAAAAATATAATGACCAATACATGAAATGGATGACTCTGCGTTAGAAAAGAGATCAGACGATGCTAGAATACACTAACATATTTCATACCTTGTGCTCAAAGTTGGTTATCAAAGACTTTGAGAAGCACTTGGTTTTGAAGTATCACAGTGGTTTGCATAGGTACATAAAAAAAAGATGGATTTCTTGGACATCTCCTCAATGGGAGCGTCTTATAAATATGCAGTCAAAATTGAGAAGAAATTCAAGAAGAACAATAAGTGGGAGTTTGGGTTTTAAAATAAGGCACAACAAAATCATGGAAAAGGCAACCCTAACTCAAATAACAAAGTACAAATCAATGAAGTCCAACCTCAAGAGATCCAGTCCAAGATGTAGGAAAAGAAGGGTAACCAGAAGTCTAAGAAAGACACCGGAAAGTTGTGTGAGTTCCACAACAGCCCCAAGAAAAACAACGATAAATGTCGCTAAAAGAAGTCATTGGTGGCTGAGATCAAAGAAAAATAATCGGAACATAAATTGAACTCTGATTCAAAAAACAATAAAGGGAAATAGATCATCGATGCAGAACCCACTTCTACCATCATGGCCACAGCAATACAACCAAAAGAAATAGATGAGATTGAGGAGGGGGAGTGCCTCTTCCATTCACAGATGTGGGTAAATGGGACCCCACTACATTTCATTGTTGACAGTGGGAGTAAGAAGAACCCGATCTTAGCCAAGGTTTTCAAGATATTGAAGCTTCCAACAATGCGACACCCCCAACCATAAAACATTGGATGGTTCAGATGGGGACGAGACATTTGTGCCAGCCAACAGTGTCACCTGCCTTATGGAATCAAGCCCTTCAAGGATGAGGTAGTGTGTGATGTTGCTGCACTTGAAGTCTGTGACGTTCTTTTAGGAAAACCATGTATGTGGAAATATCATTCTATCTATGAGTCTCGGTCTCATAGTATCATTGTTACTCTGGGGGGTCATCTCTACACGGTACTAGAGGTAGCTCCAACTACTACCACTTCATTGATCTCGGAAAAACAATGCCGCAAATTAATCTCTCAGATCACAAAGTTTTCCCTCTTCACGATCTAGTCAGACGGTGAACAAAAGGTCACTACACTAGTACATTGGGCCACTTTTCCAATAATTTATTGACTCCTTTGCATCACAAACAAACCACACTTCCAATGAAAGCATGGACCCAGTTTTCATTGTTACAATTTTGACGCTCTTTCGTCGAACACACGTTCGTCGTTAGTCCGACTACAGTTCTGACGAAATAGTTAGTCTATCATTCAAATAAATATTAATCGGTATTATGTCAACCTTTAGACAACAACTTAAATCCATTTGTTTTATTGCTGGAGGGTCGAAACAACGATGAATCAGGTCCTGCCGTTGTTTTGACAACTCAATTGTCACAAGAGAAACAATGGTTTGTCGACATCTTCAACGAAAGAGAAATGACTAAATCATGAACATTTGTAGAAGGTTACGTCAAAAGAGAAACACATACACCATAATTTTTTTTCGAGAGGTTCGTTGAAGGATAAACCACTAATCCATGAAGATTCAACGAAAAAACAATGACCATTCGTCGAACGTGCAACGACTAAACCATGAACATTCATTGACATAGAAGCAATGGTTCATCGAAATAGTTGTTGGTTGAAAAATTAATATACATGAACATTCTTCAAAAGAGAAACGATAAAATCATGAACATTCGTCGATAGAAAAATACCTTTCGACGAACTATTCGTCGAAAGAACAACAACCCAACCTTGTAGGAAGACCAAACTATCATGGAAAGAGAAACAACATTGTCGTCGGAATGCCGACGAAAACTGTATAAATTTAAAAAATAATATATGTATGGAAAATATGTTGACATGATGACGTATCTCAGATCAGGAGAGAATAGAGAACATGCTCCACTGATGCGTTGATGGCCCAATGGTACGATGACAAATATGATCCTGGCCATTGATCTCGAACTGACGAGAGCCGTCGATGTTGCTCCAAAAAACTCTAGAAATCATCTAAGTTATGATAACCTTTCCACGTGGTAGTCACTGGTTGTCTTAAAATATGCCCGACTGACATGATGATGTGTGACCAGATCGGGTTCAATTCGAGGAATATCGTTGGAGTCTATAGTCTGGTGGCCTAGTGATCTAAGGGGAAGTATTTAATCTAAGCCATCAATTTGGAGTTTAATTTGGAATGTCGACCTGGAGTTTAATTTGGTCCATGGATCCTTCATAGAGCTTTGATGGCATGATGATGTGTCACCAGATTAGGACCAATCTGAAGAAGTTTTGCAACTAGGGTCTGGTGGCCTGATATAATCTTGATCGTCGATCTAAAACTAGTGAGATCCATTGTTTTGGCTCGACCAAATGAAAAAACTGACTAATTCATGGACATCGTCATGCTTACATCACCCTATACACATGGAAATATCATACTGGTCCATGTTTATGATGATGTGGCAGGGGATTACACGTGTCACCCGACTAATGCGTGTATTCAATGGACTCTAATTTTCCATGTGGCAGCAACTGGTTGGTTTTGACAGAGCTTCATTGATATGATGACATATCTCAACATTGGGGGAAATGGGATAATGTGCTCCATCGATGCACCGATGGTTGAGATAATCCTTGTCGTCATTCTCAAATAGAAGAGATTCATTGATCTGGCTCCACGAAACTCCGGGAAATGACTAAGGCTTGTTTAATATGGACTGTTGATATAACCCTATAAACGAATGGGAATTGTCGATATGACTCGACGAACAACCCCAAAACATTTAAATTGTGATGCTGTCATGTTGAATTTAGTTGGGTCTCGTAGAAACGTGGAAAATTTCTATTTTCTGTGTTGATGCCGAGGTGGTAGGTTGTGACACGTGTCACCTGGATTTGGGGCACAGACCTGTGTCTCCAGTGGGTTCCACCTGTCCACGTGGAAAATGATGGTTGGATTTTCATACGCGTTGCTGGAAATATGGCGTGTCACAGAACTAGGAGAAATATGGAGAAGTGTTGCAATTGAATCCCGGTGGGTTGATGGACCGATATGTTAACACCCGTGCATGTTCTATTGTGCGACGAGATGCTAGCCATTGATATGCTTCTCAACAACTGTTGGATAGGTTTGGCTCCACCTTCTTACTAGTGTTTGGGTTCGATGTTGTGGTCTCATGGTAAGCCCCAAGACTAATCAAATTAATATATTTTAGGGTGGGATGGGCCCATTTTGACCTCCGATAAGTGTTCGAGTGTTTAAATTTTGTTGTATGCACACACGGGCATGGATTTCTTGCCATTTCTTCAATTTGCCTCAAAGTAAGCTCACTCTTGATTTTTTAGAGGCTCTGGAAGCTCGACTTCTTCCTTTAACTTGCTAAATATTAGACTTATAACCTTGATGAACCTTCAAATCAGTGGCAGGAACAAATATGGTATGAACAATTAGCATGACAAAATTATAAAAATAACATATTAAATTATTGATAACGTAAATTAACCAAACCTAATTTATTTGAGTGATTTCACAACTGCACGTCTCTAGCGGCTTAAGGACCTGCAAATAGATTACCACAAGTTAAATTCTAAGAATATGGTCAGCCATTATTCTATATATACTTGGATGCAAAATAAATTTCTAGTTACCTCTATCTTTATAACACAAGTCCATCATGTAGCGAGTGTATTATTTCCTTCTACTACATGGTGCTGAGGTATGCATATTTCTCCTCCAGTACTTTCTCCCCACTGCTCTCGACCGACTCTTTCCTTTGCGGCAAGAAACTTGACACTCATTGCATCCATACCATGATTTATAAGTTATTCTGCATCTCCATACCCATGCCCATTTTTTGAGTGACATAGGTTATTCATAAAAGGTCAATGCTTAATTTTCAATAAAAGGACACTAATAATTTCATATTTTTATGTAGGTAGTGTTTTTCCTGAGATGATTCCTGGAAAGGGAGATATGTCAAAGCATCCATAATTATTTACAATTATTTTCAATTAGTTTTTACAACTAAATAAAAAACAAGATGCATTTTATGACTAGTTTTTGGGCTTACAAGTTCCAGTATAACTAGTGCACTAGTTGAGACCCCACAAAACAACAAGAATTCAAAACCATTCAAACTTACTTGAGATATTACTTATCCCTGGAGGAAATTCAATGAGATATCCAAGTTTAGACCATTTCAGTTCATATTCCCCATTGAAATATGAAAGTACTGTACTCAAAGGGACTTTCTCAGCTTGCCCTTGTCAACAGCCCTAGCTTTGCTAGTGGTGGAAATAGGGAAAGCACCCTTGGTGCCGCTACAATTAGTAAGTGTATATTTAATGCTATAAATGGAAAAGTGGAAAAAAATAAAGAAAAATTTTCCTTGCATTAAAAAATATATATTCACACCAGAGTCTCCATGGTTTGATTTCCTTGTGATCAAATAATTTTTCTCTCTCCTGACAGTTGCATGACAAAATAAAAAAATAGCATACTAAATTATTGATAACGTAAATTAAGTAAACCTAATTTATTTGAGTGCTTCACAACTAAACGTCTCCATCAACTTAAATACCTGTAAACACATTACCATGATTTAAATGCTAAGAATATGGTCAACCATTATTCTATATATATTCTGATCTAAAAGAAATTTCTAGTTACCTCTATCTTTATAACCCAAGTCTATCAGGTAATGAGTGTATTCTTTCCTTTTGCTACATTGTGCTGAGGTATGTAGATTTCTCCTCCAATACTTTCTCCTGAATGAACCCCACTAACTCTTTTCTTTGCATCAAGAAACTCAACACTCATTGCATCCATACCATGCTTTATAGATTCTTCCGCATCTCCATACCAATTCATAATTTGAGTGACATAGGTTATTCATAAAAGGTCAATGCTTAGTTTGCAACAAAAGAAGATTAATAATTTATGAATTTTATGTAGGTAGTGTTGTTCTTAAGATGATTCCTGGATAGGGAATTATGTCAAGGCATCCATAATGATTTACGATTATTTTCAATTAGTTCGTACAACTAAGAAAATAATAAAACTTAGTACAACAAACTTTAAAATTGGAACTCACTTTTTTCCTGCCATCCGATTTATCAATATTACTGTCAATGTTCATTGAATAAATCGATAAATTGAGAAAGCATTCTACATCACCAAGTCCTCTGAATATGATTTTTTTCACATTGAACATTGGAAAACATGAATGTTAAGGGAGAACATAAAATGCCACATCAGGTTGCATTCAATAATCTTTAAAAACAAAATCATTAAATGAATAATAGGAATACCTTAGTGAGCTCATCTTGGTTTCAAGAATAATTTATTCTCTTCTAAATAGGGATAACCACATGAAGGTGGAATATCATTTGGTCCCTCTCCTCCCCCCCCCCCCCC
>SNQJ01S0033093.1:27880-44353 GCA_010110895.2 Picea sitchensis | reverse complement strand
ACACAAACCGATCTCCCTAGATCCACCTGGATCTAGAACAAAGCAGGACAGAATAATACTCTTTCCCTAGATTTATACTATTGAATGAACTAGAAGGCAAGGATCATGTACATACCTTATGAATGCTTCCTTGGGTCTCTGTTATACCAATTTCTCTCCAATGCTCTTGCACCGTCAAGACCACAACAGTACAAACCAATCGAAGTGAAGACAATTCAATATATTCAAAAGCTAATCTATACATATGATCAAGGAGTCATGTAATAAAGTGACATCATCTTTATGGGAAAGGGACATATTATTGTATTAAATTGATAGAAAGTGAAACATACAACCTGAGCCTTGATGTTGTAGATCTCCTTTCGATGGCTCCTAGCTCTGACACACACACTTGCTCATGCATGAAGAAGATCAACCACTTTTGATAACCTTGCTGGTGTCTCTAGCTACTGTAGCATCAGTCCTTCATACAATATTGGACTAATTCTCCAATAAATCTCTTACTAGCTTGCTGCTTAACCCTTTCCATGAGCATTCCTCTCAATTTATAAGAGAGAATGGATTAGTTACTTAGATAGGAAATGATCCCAAGATATCAGGAAAGCCAGTACTTAGATAACCATTCGAATACCAACTCATCCTTCTGGAAGATTCCCTTCTAGAGGGCTCGAGAACTTTATCTTTTTCTTCCTTTAGAAAATGTTCACACCCTGAGAGTTAGGTACAGTGCGAACCCCTCACACTCTAGCTTAATGCAGCCTGCGAGAATCAGGCATTCTCGCAGGCAAATATATAGGTAGCCTACGAACCTCCTTTAAAATCATGATTTTTGGAAGCAGACAAAGGTAACTTTTCTCAGGAAAGTGTTCTTAGTGAAGAGCTTGATTTTCCATCATCATAACATCATCACGATGACCAAAATTGTGGATAACACCTTTCCTCTCTAAACCTTCAAACTTATCCTGGTTTACATTGACCCATGTTCACAGTTCCTCTCTCTTTTGTGGCCTTCTCGAAATTGTTCAGTGGAATCGTGAAACACCAATATTACTCATCTCAGGAAATCCTTTTTTAGCTGATCCTTTAGTGAACTTGCTATAGTGTGATTTCATCACAGAGTTTAGGTATAATAGAATAATGAGCTTGGATATTTCAATTACAATGGATCCTTTGTGGGTTGAGGTCAGAGGATATTTGAAGCGTTTTGAGACAATATTGGAAGGAATATAGGCATGATGTAGTGCGAATGTAGGGAGAATAAGAAATATGGAAAATATTGTGTCATTCCTCAAAAAAACATAAAATATTATTAAGGAGAATCAACAATCAAGAGTAATGGAACAAACAATGCTGATGATTATCCAAAAAAATAAGAATCTTGAATAGGAAGTGCGATGTCTTCAGGTACATGAAATTGAAAGACAAAGAATTTAGGAACTGGTGGAACATGAACAAAACACTTTTGTAAAGTTAAATATGGTGGAACATGAACAATAACAACACTTTTGTAAAGTTAAATATGGTGGAACATGAACAAAACTATTTTCGAGATGGAGCTGGTGAAGCATAAAGACAAAATGGACAAGAACCAATGGAAATAGAAGGAAATACACCATGAACATATGGAATCATAATTGGAATCTATAAATTTTATCTTAATTAAGTATTTTAAATGCATTTTTTTTTATTATGAAAAAATATAAGAATTTATGGAAGTTTCGCTACCCGGAATTATAAGTCTCTGATTGTTTTGCATGTTAGTGAAAAAATAGAGCTTTGCTCTGATGCTCTAAAGACGTTTTTTGTAAATTTTGACAACTTCTTTGACTATGGTGCAACCTTTTAATTCAAATTCCTTTTTCACTTATTGTTAAAAAAAAATGACATACCATTTTGGAGGGGCATACGAAATCAAGTATGGAATCTTGGTAAAGATATTGCTTAAACCCAGAGATTTATTGTGGCCTCAGTTTGTCTTAGATTTACATATATCTTATTGCTAATTCTAAATAACAAACAAGAAGCATTTTATGACTAGTTTTTGGGATTCCAAGTTCCAACATAACTGGTGCAATGGTACACAAAAATTAAACTAAATGTGCATTAATGAAAGGTAAAACCTAATATAGAAACAAAACCAACACAAAATAAAAGAATAAAATTAGTCTAGAAGATTAAAACCAAGTTAACATCTAGAAAAAAACAAACGAAATAAAGTAATATAGAACTAAAAAATACCTATTCTAATAAAATTTTTGAATTTTAACCTATGTTACAACATGTAGTTTACAGGTGGTTGGTGTTTCTCTTCATGAACATGTGTTGTACATTCATCTTTTCTAATTATGTGAATATAAAATAAGTTGTCTTTTCTTTTCAACTATGTATGTTTTCTATGTGTGTGATGCAATTTTATAATATAAATATGGAAATACATGCTTTTATTAATTATCATGCTTTCATATGTTTTATTCAAATTATGGTAAGAGCCAAATATCAAAATAGCATAAAAAATCTCAGAATAAGTACTCAACGCCTTGACAAAAATATAATTTCAGATAATAATCCTCTTCGAGGGGGAAACCTCTGTATACACCACATAAATTTACAAATACAAGATCATTCGAAATGAAAAGGTATCCTTGGTATATATAGGAGACTAGGAGGTACAATTACAACTAATGGACCCAAGATGACATAAATAAAATAACAATACTAACATAATATGCCACAATTAAGGGGTAATGTGTCACTATTTAGGGCTTAATATGCCCCTCCCCTTCAGACAAGCGTTGTCTGCAATGCTTGAGTAATTCTGGATGCTTCTGTATAAAATACTCATCTTCCCAAGTGGAATATTCAACAGATAGTTTCCTCCACTTAATGAGATACTCTCAAATGGATATATTCTTTAGCTGGCGAATTCTTGTGTTAGTGATAGCTTTAGGCTCCAATATGATTTTTCCTTTGTTGTCAAGTTCTGGCAATACAGTTTGAACTGGGATCTTGTCACCTATAACCTTCTTTAAGCATGAAACATGGAAAACTAGGTGTACTCGTGAAGATGCAAGCAACTCCAATTTGTATGCCATAGTACCAATCTTTTGCAAAACCTTATAAGGGCCATAGTACTTTGGTGATAATTTATTATCCTTCTTAGCTTGCTTGAGGGATATCTGTTTGTATGGTTGTAGTCTAAAAAATACCCAATCCCCTACTTCAAAACTTCTTTCACTACAATGTTGATCTACTTGTTGTTTCATGTGATTCTATGCAATGGTTAGGTTGTCCTTTAAGAGTTGGAGAACTTGTTGTTGATACTCGATGTGATCTTCCACTGCTTGAACCTTATATTTTTATTTTAGAGAAGAAGTGATGGAAGGTGGGTGATATCCATAGAGTACCATAAATGGTGTCATTTTTTTTGCAGTATGAAAGGAAGTGTTATACCACTATTCTTCCAAGGGTAACCACTTGAACCATTGTGTTTGTTTATTAGAGACAAAGCAATGAAGGTAGCCTTCCATACATTTTTTCACTATCTCGATTTTTCCATCAGATTGTGGATGATAAGATGAGCTATGAGCCAATTGAGTGCCCAAACAAGAAAATAATTTTGTCCAAAAATGTCTAGTGAATATGGGATCTTTTCCACTTACAATAATCTTTGGGCTTCCATGTAGAGTTTGAACTATCTCCATGAATGCAATGGAAACTGTACTGGCTTTGAAAGGCTCAGAGAGTGCACAAAAGTGTGCGTACTTGGTCAGTATATCAATTATCACCATGATGACACTCTTTATGTTAGACTTTGGTAACCCTGTGATGAAATCCATGGAAACCTCCTCCCAACATTGACTTGGGATGGCTAATGGTTGTAAAATACCCGAGGTCTTAATTGTTTCCACCTCATTTTTTTGGAAAAACAAACATTTTTCCACAAGAAATTGAACATTAGTTTTAAGTCCATCCCAAAAAAATTCCTTCTTGACCCTATGGTAGGTTTTCAAAAATCACAAGTGCCCTCCTACCAGAGAGGTGTGCAATTCCAAGAGTACCTTTTGTTTGAGTTGGGAGTTCTTACATAAATATAAGTGATCTTTTTACCATACTGAATCATTTTTCCATGTAAATGTATCTGTTGCACTGGAATCTTACTGCAACCTTTGAATGAGAGTCCACACATTTTCTTCATTCTTACGTTCATCTCTTGCTTATATTATCCAATCTGGTTGGATGATCGAGATAGCACAGAGAAAGGCCTCAACATATTCATCCTTTATTGAGAGTGCATTTGCCACAACCTTTTTCTTCCCTTTTTTGTAGATGATTTCAAAATCATAACCCAACATCTTGGTCACCCATTTTTGTTTGTCTTCTGAAGATAGTCTTTGTTCCAAGAAGTATTTAAGACTAACATGATCTGGTTTTACCTTGAAGTGCCTACCTATTAGTTAAGGTCACCATTTCTTCAATGCATGTACTATTACCATCATTTCCTTCACATAAATGGATTTGTGTAAGTCCTTTCCCTTGAGTGTCAAAATTTCAAAAGCAAGGGGCCTTCCTTCTTGCATTAGAAAACACCAATTCCATTTCTTGAGGCATCACATTCCATAATAAGGGTTTTTGTGAAGTCTGGTGTGGTCAAGAAAGGAGATTTCCACATAGCCTCTTTAATTTGTTCAAAAGCTTGAGTTTCCTCTGGAGTCCATGAAAATGCATCCTTCTTAGTTAATGCCATTATAGGTGCTGCTATTCTTCCATAGTTCTGAACAGACTTTTAGTAGTAACCTGTCAAACCCAAAAATTCTCTAAGATTATTAAATGTTTTGGGAATCGACCAGTCCATCATGGGCTTAAACTTGTTAGGGTCTACCTTGAAACCTTCATGCAATACAATATGACCCAAATACTCTACCTCCTTCACCCCAAATAAACATTTGGATGGTTTGGCATATAGTTGTTGCTCCTTTAGTAGTTGTAGCACCTTGTCAACATGTCGAACATGATCCTCCTAAGACTTGTTATAGATTAGTATATCATCAAAAAATACTAACACAAATTTTTGAAGGAATGGATTGAAAATGGAATTCATCAACCCTTGGAATGTGAAAGGTGCATTTGCAAGGACAAAATGCATGACCAAAAATTCATAATGGTCTTCATGAGTTAGAAATGTTGTTTTTGGGATATCTGCTTCCTTCATTCTAATATGATGATACCTTGAATGAAGATCCAACTTTGTGAAGTAGATTTCTCCATGTAGTTCATCTAACAATTCATCAATGACGGTGTTATCCCCTAGCCTAGGGATAACTAAGGAGATTATATCTTGAGGCCCACAGGTCCTAGACATGGAGTACCGAGAGCCATATTGACTTAAGCCTGGGCCTAAAGGGCCCATATTTATTCTTAAGTGCCTCCACCTTGTCAACAACAAAAAATCCATCCCATCGGCCTAGTCCTTCAACAGAAATAGGTCTTGTTCCATGATGTAATGAGTCCGTGTATCAGGGTATGTGTCACTCTGATTCTCAAAACATTTGAATATGTGAATTTAATTCTTTTTACTTCTAACTTGTTCTTGGACCTTATGTCTTTCCACTTGTCCACACCTGGGTGGAATGATATGATGCCATATTAAGTTGGTTCCCATAGGGTTTGAGTTACCACTGGTTTGGTTCATGAAAGGTCATCGTCCATTCCCACCACACCTACCACTTTTTATCTTTTTCCCTCTCATCCATCCCATACATTGGTTTGGGAATTGGGTTTTCCAAGATAGAAAAGGGTTGTAACTTACCTTGTGGGAAGAAGGGGCTAAAGGCCCAGAGGGTAAAAATAGATGGAAAAATATAAAATCCAAAAGAACAAAACCTTTAGATGCTTTACCCAAGGATTCCCGAGAAAGAAATAAAAGTATTCTCAACAAGAAACATAGGGATCCATAAAATAATAAAATCAAGACCTAGTTGGAAGATAGGGGGTCTCACAACGAGCCAACCTATTAGGTCCATGGGCATGTCGCGGTATGAAAATACCATTCAGTTGGTCACCATTCTAGGGTAGTGGCTCTTGGTGGCATAACCAAGAGAAAGGGCGTCTCATCACGAGCCAACCTTCTCATCTCCATGAAATGCTTGTGGGTAACATTGTCACCAATGGTCACCATGCTATAGTAGTGTCCCATAAATAGTCTCTTGAAAGAAAAAGAAATAAGATAAAAAGATAAAAGGCATGAATGGGCTTGGAAACATTTGCATCCATGACAAGGTGCAATTCACCCTCTTCAGAGACACCCACAAGTAAGCCATACATTCCCTTGTCATTGCTGCACCCATTGCTCAAACATCCATTACCACCTCACCCACTTACATGTCCTAGATTGTTCTTCATCCGAAAACAACCCACAACCAATGAGAACTAGACCAATAGGACATCCTAGAATCCCTTACAAACCTGGCTTGTAGAATAACATAACGTCTTTGAGCACTTGTCTGTGAAAGGGGGTTTCATGCATATGTTTAAATAACTTGATTATTAGATGTGATTGACATTGCTATGATCCCTCTGACTTATGATCCCATGGAGGGCGTACTTGTTGTTGTTGCAGGGCCACACCCAATGGACAGGTACACATGGGGAGATGATTAGTTCAGACCTCCATAGGGATAAAATCCCACCAGATGGATGCTGAGACCCCATCCAGGGGCAAAGCCAAATCAAAGGTTTGCACTAGAGAGAGAAGAGGACATTCCACTAGAGACAACCTGGTAGTCCTGGACCTAGGGGAGTCTTTCCCTTCTCACCATGATGTAGGCCTTGGAAGGCCCATGACATCACCCATGTGACCCATGACATCACCTAGCGTTTTGGACACTTTAGAGGTAGTTGTGTGCTAAGTGGAACGTGTGGTTTGATCGAGAGGCCCAAGGAGGCCTAACATTTTGCTGCTGGAGGCCAATGTCCCCTAAAAAATCCTAACGTCATCCTAAAGGGGCATGACGTCACCTTGTCTTCTTGATTTAGGGTTTTATTATGTCATTTAATGTAAAAACTGGATATTACATGTAACTGACCATGTCGACCTTTTTGACCTAATTCTGGTCATTGAAACTATATAAATAAGGGTTTTTTCCCTTGTATTTTTCATCATCTTTCACTCACACTTGTGAGGACTGAAATTTTCACCCTATCCAGGGTTTCTTGGTTGAAATTTTAGGCGCACTTTTTGAGGAAGGCTAAATTTGGAGTATTTTGGCAACTTTCTTGGTGGATGTGTTCAACTAGTGTTTTTCTTGATGATTCTTGATGTATGTAAGTGATATTTCTGCAATTCTTCTTAATTGAATGGTTATAGTCTTATTTATCTTTCATTTACATTAAATATTATGAAATTGATTGATTAAATCCTATGAAGACTAAAACATGTTATTGTCCTAACTTCAAAAGCTTTCACCTACTAGATCATGTCAAGAGGCCATTTCTCTTGAAGCACTTGCTAAGGCCTTGCCATTGAAAAACCTTAGTATCCATTGCTTCATCTTAACTAATTTTTTATTCATAATTGAGTTAAACAGGTAGGAAATTCTACTAAGGCCTAGGGTTACCTACACCTTAGTAGCTAGTTTCCCCTAGGGTTTGATAATTGGAGCCTTGGGTTTCCAGCACTCCAATCTATCAATCTCTCTTGTCTTTGACTCTCCTACTATCATTATTTATCTTCCACATTTGTTGTCACATCATTGAATCCATTTTCCCTAAAGCAGTAGTCTAAGTCTTCTTGTTGAGTGATTGATCAAAACAACCATCAAAACCTATACTTTGAGCTTCCTACTAACCATTTCTAACACTAGAATAGACTAACCTACTAACAATATTGTTTTTGTTACTAAAGTAAGCTATAGCCATTAATTGCAGCATTAAAAGGTTCTAAAAGCAATTGAAAAGGATGATTAATACATTGTCTTGTTTTCTTCTAATATATGCTAGTATTATGATTTTAATGGTTATCAATTCTTCGTCATTTTGAAGCCATTCCAAGGAATTTAATGTGAAGTATTACATCATCAATTTTGTTGTTATAATTTTTTGTTTATTTCATCATTATCAGCCAATTTCTTTATTTGAGAAAGTCTATGGTTTTATGAAGTGCTAACCAACAAGATGTACTTGCAATATATATAGTTTCATGTTGCTTTGTTCTAGGCAGGTACACCTTGATATATTATCATTTCATTGGTTATAAAACCAGAATTTTTGATGAATGGTGGTTTGTGAGAGGGGATATTTTGTTATGCATTTTGACCTTGCGTTCTCAAACCCCTAGGTCACCGAGGACATCTCCCCTGGGCCTACAACCCTAAATAAAAAGAGGAATCCTATTGAGGTTACAGTGATAGGATAACCTTAAGTTACACCAATTTGCTTTCCTTTTATCAAAGTAAAAATTGTGCGATAATATTTTTGCGCCATTGTTGGGGAACACTGAGTCAATATTCCTCAATGACACTTTTTTGGTAAGCCTTTATCCAATTTTTTTTTTTTATCTTACAAGCTTACCTAACGACTCCACTGAGGGTGATCCCCTCATCCCTTTGCTAATTTCAAGAAAATTATTTGGTGACTCCACTATTGAAAAATACAACCATGAATTCTCAATGGGACCTGAGAAACTTCAAACCCTTGGACATAATTAAAATCCAGGGATACCCTAGGAAAATTCCCCTTAAATACGAAAATTGTCTCCCTAGATTCGATGGTAGTGATGGGGATATAGTCAACTATCACATGAGTGATTTCTGGGATTTCTTTCTATTCCACCCTATCAGTGACGACGATGAATATTTGGCAATGAAACTCTTCTTTTCCACTCTTCATGGTAATGCTAGGAAGTGGTATGAAAACCTCTCCGATGATAGCATCACAACTATGAATAAATTGGAAGACACCTTTCTCAAAAGGTGGGGTATTCAATTGGAAGACATCCTAGTACTACTAAAAAGACTCGAGCATATAAAGCAAAATAAGAATGAAATTACCAGGAACTTCCAGGATAGGTTTGAGGATATAGTATATCGAATTCCTGAAATCCATCGTCCTGAATATAATTACCTCATGTATATCTATACCAATTCACTCTTAGTGAATTTAGGGTTCCTCAATAAAAAGGGGCCAAAAAAATCGATCATTCCTATTACATGGCCATGCAAATCAAGGATTATATCTCTTTGTCCAAGAGAAAACACATCTTCTCTCTAGGAACGAAAGTTGATGACCCCAAGGGCACCGCAGATACCCTTAGTCTAGAGAGATTACTCTCCCTTGCTATCTTTTAAAGAAGGGAACAAGTCATCAACCAACAAGAGGTTGAGGAGAGTGATCCTAAAGAGGTTTTCCAATCCCATGAGGAAGGGAAAGAATTTACTCATGCTTCTACCGAAGATAACAAATATATGGTTAAAAAGAGAGAGAGCCTGGAGATATCAAACACGATGATGAAGTATCGATATGTCCTCCTCCCTATGATGAATCCATCCATGAGCCTATTCCTCCTACACAAGAATAAAAGGATGAGGTTAGTCACTTTGATTTTTCAGGTTCTTGATAATTCCTTATTCTATGATTCATAAAGTGAAGGAGAAGTGGAATGCTCGAAAAAGTAGACACCCAAGTCCTCGAAGCTCCTGCACAAGGAGAAATAAACACAGTGAGTTACCTTCCTTTCCAAAATTTTGATGATTCTTTAATTTATGATTTGGAAAGTGAAGAGGAGCTAGATAAGCCCTTGAATGATTTAAATCCTTCATGTTATGATACAGATAGTGACATGCTTAATAATATTGACGAGTTCATACATGTTGGGAGACGTAAGTGGGATGTATTTGGTTATGATATGGACCCCATTTACGACATTGAGAATCATTTCTAGGTATTGCCTTTACAATTATCACAACATGTTACTCTTAATTTTTACCAGTGGCAACAAGGAGATGATAAAGTTACCGATACTTTCCAAACACCCAGGGTTCACCTAGTCCCATATTCTCCTAATGATTTTCGATCATACCTTGAGGATTTTGATGAGTACTCCTCTAAGCATTTGGATTTATTCCGTGAAGAAAACTTTCAACCATCGCTTTTCTCAGAGAGTGAGGAAGTTGCTTGCCTAAATCAAAATACTTGTGATGAGATTTTCTACGTCACTTTGATTACTTTACCTCGCTATGTCACCAAGGGTATGGATTGGAAACATATCCCTTATCCCAAGTCTTATGTAGGAAAAATCTTCTTTTGGGTTTTTGGGGGGAGGTTGGGTACCTTAAGAAGAAACTTATCATCACAGTCTTCCATCTTCCCCTTAAGGAATTGGTGGTCATCCTTTCAATTCTTGATAATCCCCTCCCAAGCCTCATATTGTGAAGACATCTGAGGTAGTTGGATTTCAGACTCCTTGAGTTGGTATTTTAAACCCTTAAATTTTCATGATCCTTTTCTGAGATGGATTGAGCACTTTCCTAAAAGTATGACTTGGCATGAGTTTTTCCCTCCCACCTGCCTCCATGATCTATAATTTATGATTTATGATTTCCGATGATGCAATACACTTTCTAACTCATGTTATTTTTGTGCTTAACTTATCACTACTTTGGTTTATGATGAAGCACAGAGGAATGTATTGTGAGAAATTGGTAGGGTGGTTTCACTAGATATTTGACTACACCTAACATTCAACCAACAGGTAAGTAGGTAGGAATTTTTCATTCATTGTATATACCATTTTCATTTCATTCTAGAGTAGTTGTATTTCCATTTGTATATATGCTTGCTTTCATTTACTGTACTATATATGAGCGAGGGGTGATATCACCACACCAAATGATTGCTAATAATCTTCTATTGAGATCAAGAAGGTCACATGTTATGACAGATATTTTGAGGTCCTCATGCGCTCTATGGTGAGCACATGTCCCTGAGTTGGAGCCAGATGTTATCACCTAGCCTAGATATAACTAAGGATATTATGTCTCGAGGCCCATAGGTCATAGACATGGAGTACCAAGAGCCATATTGACTTGAGCCTGGCCCTAGAGGGCCCATCTTTCTTCTTCAATGCCTCCACCTTGTCAGGAACAACAACATCCATCCCATCTGTCTGGTCCTTCAACATAAGTAGGTCTCGTTCCATGAGTTAATGAGTTCAGGTATCATGGTATGTGCCACTCTGATTCTCAAAACATTTGAATATGTGCATTTAATTCTTTTTACTTCTAACGTGTGCTTGGACCTTATGCATTTCCACTTGTCCACACTTGGTGGGAATGAAAATATTCCTAGTAAGTTGGTTCCCATAGATTTTGAGTTTCCACTAGTTGGGTTCATGAAAGGTCATCGCTTGTTCCCACCATACCTACCACTTTTCATATTTTTCTCTCTCATCCATCCCATACATTAGTCCAAGCATTGGGTTTTCAAAGCTAGCAAAGGGTTGTACCTTACCTTGTGGGAAGAAGGGGCTAAAGGCCCAGAGGGTAAAAATAACTGGAAAAATATAAAATCCAAAAGAAAAAAACCTTTAGATTCTTCACCCAAGGATCCTCGAGAAAGCAATAAAAGGATTCTCAACAAGATACAGAGGGACCCATAAAATAATAAAATCAATACCTAGTTGGAGGATAGGGGGTCTCATCACGAGCCAACCTATTAGGTCCATGGGAATGAAGCAAAATGACACTACCATTCAAATGGTCACCACGCCAGGGTAGTGGCTCTTGGTGGCATAGCTAAGAGAAAGGGGTTCTCATCATGAGCCAACCTTCTCATCTCCATGAAAGGCTTGTGGGTAACATTGTCACCATTGGTCACCACGCCAGGGAAGTGTCCCCTAATTAGTATATTTAAAGAAAAATAAATAAGATAAAAAGATAAAAGTCATGAATGGGCTTGGAAGCATTTTCATCCATGACAAGGTGCATCTCACCCTCTTCAGAGGCACCCACAGGTAAGCCATAAATTACCCTATCATCATTGCACCCATTTCTCAAACATCCCTTACTACCTCACCCACTTACATGGCCTAGATTTTTCTTCACCCAGAAACATCCCACATCCAATGAGAGCTAGCCCAATAGGACATCCCAACATCCCCTCCAAACCTAGCTTGTAGAATAACATAACGTCTTTGAGAAATTGTCTGGGAAAGGGGGTTTCATGCACATGTTTAAATAACTTGATTATTATATGATATTGACATTGCTATGATCCCTGTGACTTATGAGCCCATGGAGGGCATACTTGTTGTTTTTGCAGGGCCACACCTGACGAATAGGTACACATGGGGAGATGATTATTTTGAACCTCCATAGGGATAAAATCCCACCAGATGGATGCTGAGATCCCAACCAAAGCCAGAGATAGATCAAAGGTTTGCAACAGAGAGAGAGAGGAGGAAATTCCAATAGAGACTACCTGGCAGGCTTGGAACTAGGGGGGTCTTTCCCTTCTCACCATGATGTAAGCCTTGGAAGGCTCATGATGTCACCCAATGTTTTGGACACTTTGGAGGCAATTTTGTGCCAAGTGGTATGTGTGGTTTGATCGAAAGGCCCAAGGAGGCCTAACATTTTTCTCCTAGAGGCCAATGTTTCCCTAAAAAGGCCCAACTTCACCCTAAAAGGGAATGACACCACCTTTTCTTATTGATTTAGGGTTTTATTATGTCATTTAATGTAAAAAATGGATATTACATGTAACTAACCATGTTGGCCCTTTTGACCTAATTCTGGTCATTGAAACTGTATAAATAAGGGTTTTTGCCCTTGTATTTTTCATCATATTTCACTCACACTTGTGAGGACTGAAATTTACACACTATCTAGGGTTTGTTGGCTGAAATTTTAGGCACATTTGTTGAGGAAGGCTAAATTTGGAGTATCTTGGCAAGTTTCTTGGTGGATGTGTTCAACTAGGGTTTTTATTGATGATTCTTGATGTATGTAAGTGATATTTCTGCAATTCTTCTCAATTGAATGGTTATAGTCTTATTTATCTTTCATTTACATTAAATATTATGAAATTGATTGATTAAACCCTAGGAAGACTAGCACATGTTATTGTCCTAGCTTCAAAAGATTTCACCTACTAGATCTTGTCAAGAGGCCATTTCTCTTGAAGCACTTGCTAAGGCCTTGCCATTGCAACACCTTAGTATCCATTGCTTTATCTTAGCTTATTTTTTCATCATCATTGAGTTAAAGAGGGAGGGAATTCTACTAAGGCCTAGGGTTACCTACACCTTAGTAGCTAGTTTCCGCTAGGGTTTGATAATTGGAGCCTTGGGTTACCAACACTCCAATATATCGATCTCTCTTGTCTTTGACTCTCCTACTATCATTATTTCTCTTCAACATTTGTAGTCACGTCATTGACTCCATTTTCCCTAAATCACTAGTCTAAGTCTTCTTGTTGAGTGATTGATCAAAACAACCATCAAAACCTATACCTTGAGCTTCCTACTAACCATTTCTAACACTAGAATAGCCTAACCTACTAACATTATTGTTGTTGTTATTAAAGTAAGCTATAGTCATTAATTTCAGCATTAAAAGCTTCTAAAAGCAATTGAAAAGGATGATTAATACATTGTCTTGTTTGCTTCTAATAAATGCTAGTATTATGATTTTAATGGTTAATGATTCTTAGTCATTTTGAAGCCATTTCAAGAAATTTAATGTGAAGTATTGCCTCATCCATATTGCTGTTGTAATTTTCTGTTTACTTCATCATTATCAACCAATTGATTTTTTTGAGAAAGTATATGGGTTTATGAAGTGCTAACTAGCAAGCTGTACTTGCAATATATATATATATATATAGTTTCTTGTTGTTTTGTTCTGGGTAGGTACACCTTGATATATTATCATTTCATTGGTTATAAAACTAGATTTTCTAATCAGTGGTGACTTGTGAGAGGGGATATTTTATTATCCATTTTGACCTTGCCTTCTCAAACCCCCAGGTCACCGGGGATGTCTCCCCTGGGCCTACAACCCTAAATGGAAACAAGAATTCTATTAAGGTGATAGTGATAGGAAAACCTCAAGTTATGCCAATTTTCTTTCCTTTTACCTTTCCTTTTATCAAAGTACAAATTGTGCGATAACAAACAGGAATGGGAAACTTATCTTTAATAATGATCTTGTTTATCTCTCTATAATATGGACACATGCGCCATGAACCCTCTTTCTAGAGTACCATTACCACTGATGCAGAGTAAGAACTTTGGCTAGGTCTAATAATTCCATCCTCTAACATTTATTCAACCATATGATCAATTTCACTCTTCTATGCATTAGGGTTTCTATAAGGCCTAATGTTAGGAGGAACACTCCTAGGAATTAGGTGGGTAGCATGAACATGATTTCGAGTAGGTGGGAGACCTATGAGAATATCTTCAAATACTTTGGAATGATTATCAATGATCCTTTGGATATCTAGGGGAATAGATGACTTAGATGTTTTAAAATCTAGTGAGCATAGTTGTACAATTACACCATGATGCCCCCTTTTCTATAATTTTTTCATGCCATTAGAGCTTATCACCTTACTGGGTTTCCCTGTGATACACCTTAACTCAATTTCCTTTCCTTCCAATGAATATTTCATGAAAAGTTATTGAAAATTAAAATCCCCTGTTCCCAATGATTGTAACCATTGGACTCCTAGTATGACATCAACACCACCCATGGGTATAGAAATCATTGGACTATTCATTAAATATTCCCCCATAGTAGGATTGATCTTATGGAATTTTCCTGAGCAATTGATAGTTCCTCCATTTTCAATCATTACTTTAAACTATGGCTCTGGATATATAAAGCAATTGAGAGCTTTGGCTAATTTATAGTGAATGGAATTATGAGTACTACCATAATCAATTAGGACTATTACATTTTTATTTTTGATATATCCTTTGATCTTGAGGGTTTGAAGAGTGATAATTCCATCCAATGAATTACACGATATCATGGGAGTCAACTCTTCATAATAAATCTCTTCTACATTTTCATCTTGAGATAGTTCTTGTTCTTGTTCTTCTTCCTCTTCACAATCTATGTAGAATAATTTATTCTCACCACGCTTATGTCCCTTACTGTACTTGTTGTCAGAATTAAATCATAAACCTTTTGATTTTATTTCCTCCAATCGTTGAGGTGTTTTAGAATAATGAAAATTATTCTCTCGATAGATGTGAGTAGTGGTCCTTCTAGTAGGCATATCCACATTTTCACTTTCAACATTTCTCGCCACCCTGAATGCATTCTCCAATGTTTTGGGTTCCCAAAGGAGAACCTCATGTTTAATGTTGTCCTTTAAAGTTCCCATGAAAACATCAATTAAGTGTTCATATGAAATATTTGTTACCTTTATATATTCAATCTTTGGAAGTTCTCAATGTGCTCCACAACTTAACCCTTTTCTTTGAGATTCATCAATTGGATAAATAAGGTATTTCTCTTTGTATCCTCATAGTGTGCTATCATTTCTTCCATGAAAATTGTTCAAGTGACCAGTGATTTTCGAGAACAAAGCCATCGATACCACACAAATTGATTGGGTTCTAAATCTAAAGAATCAATTCGTACCTTTTGTGTGTGTGGCACATCATGCAGATCAAATAACATCTCCATCTGAAGTATCCATGTGATTGGATCCTTGCCATCAAAATTCCTCATATCGATCTTAGGAAAGTGGTTGGTCTTCAACACAAAGTTGTAGTTTCTCCAGTATTGATTCATCTTCCTTGTGTCCTCTGTTATAACCCTATAATTTATAGGATCAACTGGTGACTGAAATGTTATCTCTTTATTTTTTTTTGTTTATCAAATGATTTTCCATTCTTCAAATAATTTGAGAAAAGGAAAAATAAAAGAAAAAGAAAAGAAAGAAAAAGAATAAAAGAGGGCATAAAAGAAATTCAATAGAGCCCCATGCAATAACAATGATTTGGTCCATACTGTTCAAGCATGGCCAAGTTCTTTTAAATTTATGTTGATAGGAGTAGTGAATAAGCTTGGCTAAACTGTTTAATCTTAGCCAAGTGATCTAGGTTAGTTAGTGAATAAATTTGACCAAACTGCCTAATATTGGTCACATAACCCCAGGATAGAGTAATTTCTTAGTCCAACAGTTTAATCTGGGCTAATTGTCATAGGCAATTGGGTTAGAGCATAGGGTAGTTTGCTTTATCTTAATAAAACAAGCATGATGATCAATGTTGAACCATATCTTTGAGGTTTAAAAGGTTTGATGTCTAACCCCTTGGTGATAAAAACATGGAAAATCTTGGGAAAACCCACAATATGCACTTATCCTAAGTTTTTCAGAGCACATATTCCTTCGCGTTCACAATTAAGCACAACACATAGATGAACAGCCGGAGAGCGGGCACCCAGATCTATGGTTGACAGG
>SNQJ01S0033093.1:0-19041 GCA_010110895.2 Picea sitchensis | reverse complement strand
TCATCTTGTACTTGAACATTTAAGTGGGGTAAAAGGAGGTTTCCCCCTCGAAGAGGCTTATTATCTGAAATTATCTCTTTTTCAAGGCGTTGAGTACTTTTTCTGAGGTTTTTCTATGCTATATTGATATTTGGCTCTTAACAGACTCCCTCTAAGGCCAGTCCTTCCATGCTTTCCATTTATGGGGTGAGATGAGGTTTCAACCACCTCCCCCATTTTCATTAACTATTTTCATCAATATCGGGATGAGTTCTGACACCCATGAATTCTCTAGGCGATGCTCACGACTCCTTCAAGTCAATTCTAGTGCCCTAAGACCACACAGATAATCTCCTGTGAACAATACAGGTGCTCTAGGCCTTTGGTACAACTCCTCTCCATCGCTCCATGTGACCTTGGGTCATGACCTGGGGATCTTATGTGAAATTTTAGGATTTCGCATTTCAGGAGTCTTCACTCCACTTGATTCGAAATACCTTGATGCTCAATCTTGCGAAATGGCCTATCCAGATCGATTGTCAGACTTGCTTTGAACTTAATGGCCAGGATGCTTCCTCAAAAACCATGGTCACCCACCACTCAATAGGAGCTTACCTTTCTTTATGTCACTACTTTCCATATGACCACGAGTTGTGATCATGGGCCCAAATTCCAGGCATTTCGATATTTTACGTTTCATAAACTTGCAACGTGTTCCATGTTGAAACCTTCGACTCACGAAATCATGACTTCTTGGATCCGGGGCCACACGTCCCTTTGAATTGGATGACCTAGATAAATATTATCATTTTAGGATTTCAAATCTTTGGCACTTCGGAACTCGGACCTTCGGCATTTTGGGACTAGGGAAATATGCACATTCCTCACTTCAACCTTCCCAAAATGACTTTCCCCGTGGTTTGGATCTGGTGCCATGCGTCCTGCTGGATCGGACGACCCACACTAATTTAGGATTTTCGGGAGTTTGGACCTTCTATTAACAACTTCAACAATGTTTCGAACTCCCAATTCCCATGATCATTACTCGTCATTGATCTCTGAACTTGCTCACTCGCTTGATCCAATTCCATATCAGACCACTCCAAGTGTTGTGCTTTGTGATTATGACTGTGGCCTCTGTAAAAAATATTTGGATGACTGGCTAAGGGCTTGGGAAATTGAAAGGATCAGTGATAGAGGAAAAGAGGGAAGTGATCAACCTTAGAGAAAACATAAATGCATAGGGCTGAGACTTCTCAGGTAAGACGACAAGGAAAATAGGTCGTTCAAATGAATGAAGGAAAACAAAAGAAAAAACTACAAGCCGAAAGGGAAAAACTTAAGATTGGGTCTACGAAAAAGGAGAGAGACAAGGAAAAAATATAGAGTTAGGTAGAAACCACAAACCCACAAGACTCTGGTGATTTTATGTGATAAAACTTTCCATAGTCTTCATCATCAAATAAAATTTCTCATCTGATGACTGAGAAGTTGAGGGTTGTGCTTCTCCTTGGACCTTTTTCATATCTCTATCAAGATTATGTTTGATCTTCCCTGAGGCTATCATATTTACCTCCACTTCAATTGAATCGCTCATCATGGAATCTAGTGTATTAGATATCCTTTCTCTCAACAACAAGGAAAATTCACTTTCAAAAGAATCAACATATCTAAGTTGGGCAGCTCCAGGAGGGGGTTTTACTTTAGTAGGAATTGAATAGTAAACTTTCATAAATATGGTTGAAAACTCTTGTAATGTTTCATTCGATGATCGCTTTATGTTATTGTATTGAGTTATAAATTGAAGAGGATTCTTCTTGTCACCTCACATTGTGAGGAAAACTGTTTCAAAGGCTGCAAAATTAGGGATGATTGCTGCTGGAAGAGATTTGAACCATTTTTTGACTTCTTCTGAAAGACTTTGTGCAAATAGTCTTACTTTTGCATCCTCATGATCTACCTCCTCTAGTTCAACAAAATCATTAAACTAATCTAAGTGTTTTCAAGATGAAGCATTTTCCTCGGCATCATATGATTTAATCCTTTCAGCATAATTATGAGGTAAATCATGTAATTGGGCAGGCAAGGCATTAGATGCAGGATGAATAAGAAAGAAAGGATATTTTTGGAAGAGAAGCATACAAGAGGAAAGAGACAAATGGAAGGTAAATTAGCACACGTGCATGCATGGAAGACCTAACGATGCTAGGGTTAAAGTTTTTGTAATATATTGTAATGGATGGTGAGCCAAAGGAGAGAGGGAGAGAAGATATATGTACATAGAGCTCGAGAGCTAGAGAGGGGGAGAGAGGAGACATACAAAGAAAGGAGGATAAATATAAGGATCGTATGAGTTACTAGTGAGATAGAAAGGGTATGAGCGAATTGATCCTGAAGGTCAGATCGCAAGCTGGGGAGCCTGGTGTAATCTAGTCAACCTCGCAGGGATTGAGGAGCCTAGGGGAAGAAAGAAGAACTAATATTGTAACCATGTGCGACATGGATAGTTCCAAACTATAATAAAAGCCTTAGATCCATATCTTTGTGGACATAGCCCAGGAGGGGGTGAACCATGGTAACACTGTGTTATGTGATTGAATGAATGTGTCTTTGCGTCTGATTAGTTAATGAATGTTGAATGAATGAAGTGACTAAGAAAAAATGATGTACCACATACATGCATAGAATGGATGTTATACTAGATGTTAAATGAATAAAGGTAAAGGTGCAGATCTCACTCAGTCTCATGTTTTAAACACCTGAGTATTGCAACCACCTGTAGAGCTATCTTGGGTGAGACTACACGGTACAATCTATGTATTGTGTTTCCTTTTGGGTGACTATTGGCATATGGGCAGACCCAGGGTTCAATGCTCAAGAGCGCACCAAAAAAACCCTAATTATCGGCCCTTTCGGCAACACCTAGGAAGTAGATGAAGTCTCACACGAGGTAGAGGCACAGGTGGTTGTAGGACTCAGATGTATGCAACCTTAGCTGGGACACTGATCTGTGATTATAGCTTTTACAGGGAACTTAGCATAGATCCTTCATCAACATTTAACCTATCTGGTACTTCACAGATAGCACAGAGCATCGCAGTGAATACTTATAAAAAATATGATTCGGTACTTAGCCATCGGAATATAGGTTAGATTCAACAGATCAAGCACTAAACATCTTATATATCATATCTAACATTCATTCACATATCATCAACACACATCATAACTAGATCCACTTAATCATACCAAGCACTTAGCCAAGAAAGAGATAAACACATTAGAGCGAAGCATAAAGAACTATACACACAGTTACCATGGTTCACCCCCACCCTGGGGCTACGTCCACAAAGTCTTCTTTATATTATCTTGGTCAAGCAGTTACAACACAGAGCTTCAATGACCTTACTTCGCACAGGACAAAAGATCTATGCAGCTCGCTAGATCCTTCTTCCTTTCTCTTCAGCACAATACTACAACAACTTGCACTTAGCTTTCCGATCTCATGCACAGAGCACTCTAAGATACATCCAATCACACAGATCCAGTTACTAGTACTAAGATTTCAGTTATACATCACATAGATGTACTACATTACTACATTACTACTTTACTACTATTCTCCTCTATTTATATTGCCTATTTATAGATTACAAAATGGGCCTAAGCGTGGGTAAACCCACGGGCCGACATCCCTTTCATGTTACATCAACCCAAAACCCTAAAATGGACCCAAAAATAGGTCTTTCTTCCTTAATTTCCGCTTCTCTTTGTGCTCCTTACTTGGCAAGCTGTCGCAGTCCCAAAAGTGGTCAAATATGACCAAGTATTATCCAAAACTTGGTCAAGGGCCGCTAGGCCCCCAACACTCACCTATGACTCGTCCCAAGTCACTTAGGTCTGACCAATTCTGCTTCGAATGCCTCAAGCTTGGCTCGAGCTGCTTCGACCTGCTACAGTGTGACAACCTCTTGTTCAGTAAATTCCTGGATTACTGTGTCATTGAGAGGGCCTTCCAAGATTTGTTTTGCAGTGACGACACCCTATTCGAGTTCAACTCCATGGATTTCAAGTTTGCCAAGCAGTTGGCATGCCTTCTCTTGGAGTGGTTGCAGTCGTTGAGAGACTTCCATTACTTTACTTTGCAGTGTGTGTACTTGTTTTTAGGTTGTGCATTGTTCTACGAACCTCTTCATTCTTTCGACTGGGGTCATGGACTTTAGCTGCGCTTGTAGCACATCTACATGTTGCTTTGATTCTTGGAGTTGTGCCTCCAATGTCTACAATTCTGGATTCTTTGTTAGGGTTTCATAAGTCTGGGCACTTCTAGTGCTTAGCTGCCTATATTCCAAAGCTAAAGTTTTTAGTCGGTTGACTGTGCTTCGAGCAGTGGCCTCTCTTAGATCTCTTATCTCTTGGGGTGTCTCAAGCATAGTGCAGAGCTCCAGATCCATGATGCACTATTGAATTTTCTGGATTACTTCTTCCAGTTGGGTCACCTGCTGTGGGATATGATCTTCCATCTTCACTTCTATGATCGTCACAGCACGCAGTGCTTTGTGAACTCTTTCCTATACTTCAATTTGCTCTGCTAGCAACTGGTCCTTGCTCTGCTGTAACTGTGCTTTTTCCTCCTCCCACTTCGCTTGTAAGGCAATATGATCCTAGTCTGCCTTCCTCCATTGTTCTCCATGTGCACTTCATTCTTGCGCCAAATCTTGGATGGCTTGCATTATGACTTCTTGAGCTCATTGAAGGCGAGCTTCAAATTTTTTGGTGATCTGGAATAACTGTGTGGGCTCATCACCTGTTCCTGATATTTCCATTGTTAAGGGCACCGTAGAAACTGCTTGGCTAGGCCAGAGTGTCTACTGCACTTCTTTGAGTTCACCCGTGATCCGACGGAATAGCTCCTCCTGCTTTGCTTCTTTCTTTTCTGCGAGCTCTAGTGAAACATCATTCAATGCGGCAATTAAGAAGTCAAAATCATCTAGGGTAAGGGTAGTTTTAAGTGTGGTTCAGGTGGCCTTAGCTTTCTTTTGGGATGAGGGATTTGGTGCAGTAATCTTCCTTTTCTTGGAGGGATCTTCCTCATCTCTAGGCGGAGTAACCTCGCCTTTGTTCTACTCAACTTCTGTGCCCCCTAGTTTTTCTTCATCACCTCCCTTCGCAGGTGAGAGCGAAGCAGTCTTCATGGCTGTGTCATGGATATCTTGAAATTCCACATCCTTCTTAGTCTTGCATGGTCTTGGTGTATCCGGCATAGCTTCAAGGCTATCTATGTCGTACATCTATGTGGGGTCTGCTGCAACAAGGAGGTCTACCGAACATTCCTTGGTAATCTCCTCCAAGTCATCTTCTATCAGCTTGTAATATGACTGGAGTTATTGTTTGTGCTCATCTGCGTGCGCTGTGATGTAGGTGAAGTGGCGATCTGTGTTGAATTTCATCAAAGGTCTAAACCTATGAAGTGTGTTTGGTGTGATGCACAGTGTATAATGAATGGAATTATTCAACTGAGTGTAGTAAGTGTGGAAGATGGCATTGGACTGCCACTATTTGTTCATGTCGCTAGAGTACCACAACGTACAGAACTTCGTGGCTAGTGGTTTGAAGGGTTTGATCTCCGTAAATGTGGCTCCCTCAGGTAGTTCCTAAGTGACGAAAGCGATGAGTATGAGCAACCAGATAAAGTGGAACTCATACCCTTGGTCCTATGCTTGTCTACATTCAAGCTCTAGCTGATTTATAAGGTATTTTTCCCATTTCATTTGTAGTCCCTCCACGCACTTCCCTGCGAGGTCAACTACAAATTCGTTCACCTGTGTAGGTATGTTTTTTTAGACTAACTTTCCTGTGATCAGCTGGAAACCAAAGCACACTGTTGCATTCTCAATGGAGGATACCTTATAACCTCACATGCATTTCTCCAGATCTCCATATGTGTCTTTTATTTGTTGAGCAAAAGCGCGATCTGCAGTCTTTCCAGGGTAAAATTCTTGCGGGTCAGGGCCCTGCATGCTTATCCCAGTGAAACAATTGATCAGAATCGGATCCACAGTGATGCGGTGGTCCAACCATAGGTATCCTCTGTGGTAGCAGGACAACAACAGTCTAACGCATGCATTTACTTCCTAATGCCTCCCAAAATGTGGAATCTTCATTATGTTGAGGAGGGTTGACTGCGCAAGGTTATGGGTCCATTACTGTGGTACAATATTGGGGTTATTTCCTTTTGTAATATTCAAGTACTTGTGCGGGGCTAGCATACTATAAACATTGCGATCTCCAAGGTTAAAATCACTAAATTTCAGCGCGGTGAGCTTCTCCTGGTCAGCATGAACTGCGCACATCCCTTTCAGGAGGTACGTAGTGACTACAACATAGTAGAAGTCTCTGGGTATAGTGTCTCAATTCACTGATCCTCTTAGTGGTGGGATATATTTAGGCAATATGCTTGGGATCATATTCACAGTGGCCAAGTCGTTTCTAAGATTAGATCATCTTTTCGAAGGCGGTAGGGATGGTCCTGCTCGAGCAGTGGAGGGGGAAGTTGGAAGTGATCCCGAGGATGATGCTTGTACACCTATAGACATTTCGCATTCTGACATGACTCTCTCAGTCATTAAATCAATTAGAAATTCTTCAACAATTTTCTCGACAGTGCTGAGCTCATCCGACATACAAACTTGGGTCAGCTGGCTCAGGTGCAAAAGGAATTCAGAGACTACAGTGAATAGTAAGGAAATGATCTTAGGGTAAGTAAATCTAAGGGTTCGCAATCAAATTCTCAGATAGCAAAAATTATTCTTGATGCATGGTGTGATGGGTTAAGTAGGAAATCTCAGCAACGGTCTGCTTTTAATGGACATGGGGCCTTCATTAACTCTATTCTATCCATTTTGGTGCTATACAATGGTCTAGTGGTAACCCATAACTTCTTTTCGATCTGTTCGGAGCGGCGGTCGAATGGGTATATTGGTTCCAATGGCTATATTGCTTCTTCATGGTGAAGTACTCTATGTCATTTTTCTGATATCTCGGCAAAGATCCAATTCTGCAATTCTCCTTCCTGCGAAGTGTCCTCTAGAACCTCTTGTAACCTTACAGTATTAGCCCTTTTCTTTCTTAACTTCCTAGCCTTCTTCCCCGTGAGCTTCGTCTTAGTAATGCTTTTACCATTCTAATGTTTATATTCTATGGTCTTAGTTACTTCACACTATTGAAAGTCTTTACTAGGGTTCCTTGATAATAGTTCTTTTGTATCAAAACTAGGTAACTCGATATTCTGCGGATCCTCAAGTGTTCTCTTAGATTTGTCATCGGAGTTGCTAATATTAAATATCTATGATCTGCTCTTATGTTCTTCAATCAAGTGCATGATCCTTCTGGTCATAAAGTCTTTTAACTCTTGCTTCTTCTATCACAAAACTTTCTCTTCCTCTTTTCATCTGGCTTGTTCTCTATCAATCCAAGGTTTTCCTATGAGCATGGTAAACGGGGCACTGTATTCAACAAATTTAATGATATCAAAGTCTTCCTCTATCGAAGTTCCATTGAAAGTCATAGGTATCTGGGTGAGCCTTCCACATAGGTTTAATATATTTCCTCTGAAGAAACTTGTTCCTCCTAGGGAAGGGATCATGGCAGGCTTTCCTATAGCTTTCCAAGTTCTTTCTGGCATAATGTTCACTAGTGTTTCTTCATCAAGAGTACATTCAATGTCAAAGTCCCTTATTCGTGCTTCAATTTTCTCCTTTTCTTTGAATATCTTTGATAGGCTAACATGTTGGTGGTCGTTCAAGGTATCTTTCATATGTAGCAATATCTTTTCTGATTCTTTTTGGGTTTCTTCTATAATCTTGGTCTCTTGATCTCCTTCAAGGTTTGCTTGCTCCATATTCATCTTCTCAATCCTAGCAATCATTCTAGGGAAATCCAATACTTCATGGTCCATAGCCTTACAACAAAGGCAACTAGGTCTTCTCCCAGGGAATTCCTTAGCAAGATGTCCTATTCTTCTACAACTATAACAGAGGGTTAATCCTCTCTTTCATTTAGATGTTCCCCAACTCCTTCTGTACTGCGCACTAGGATCATGGTGTCTATCCTACAAAACACTCTTTCTATGATCCTACATCTACTTGTTAGTCCAGACATTCTTTCGATGCATAGGTATAACATATCGATCACTATACTTATCAGATCTATTCATATCAAACTTTCTTTAATCTATTAATGCCCTAGTTTTGAAGCTAGGACAAAATCTATCAAACATACCTAGATCCATGCTTTAGAAACAAAACATTTCACTTATCTTACTTCTACATAGCACAAATCTTTCAAATCTAAAAACTTTTGACTATTCTTATCGTTATAAGAGCAGAGAGCTTACAGATCTTACCTCTTTTCTACAGATCTGACCTTTTTCCTTCAGAAAGTTCCACTTTTACTTTTCTTAAAGCACAGAGCGTTCAGATATCACTTATTTTCTTTGGTATCAACATATTTCTTGCAGATCTGACCTTCTCCCTTAAGATCTGACCTCTTTTTCTCGGCACAAATCTTTGTAGGTCAAGTAGAATACTGCACACCAGGAAAATAGATCTACGCACAGAGCTTAGTTCGCACAAATCTTTTTCTTCTTTTATTCCCAACAATCATAGTTCCTATCCTGGCAATGGAACCATTTGTTGGCACAGGGGCATACCTAGGGTTCAATGCTCAAGAGAGCACCAACAAAACCCTAACTATCGGCCCTTTCAGCAACACTTGTGAAGCAGATGAAGTCTCACCCAAGGTAGAGGCAGGGGTGGTTGCAGGACTTAGATGTCTGCAACCTTAGCTGGGACATTGATCTATGATTATATCTTTTACAGGGCACTCAACATAGATCCTTCATCAATATTTAACCCGTCTGGTACTTCGCAGATAGCACAGAGTATCACAATGAATACTTATACTAAAGATGATTCAGTACTTATCCAGAGGAATATAGGTTAGATTCAACAGATCAAGCACTAAGCATCTTATATATCAGATCTAACATTCATTCATATATCATAAGCACAAAGAATAACTAGATCCACTTAATCATACCAAGCACTTAGCCAAGAAAGAGATAAACACATTACAACGAAGCACAAAGCACTATACACACAGTTACCGTGGTTCATCCCCACCCTGGGGCTATGTCCACAAAGTCTTATTTATATTATCTTGGTCAAGTAGTTACAACACAGATATTCAATGACCCTTACTTCGCACAAGATAGAAGATCTGCACAACTCACTAGATCCTTCTTCCCTTCTCTTCAGCACAAGACTACAACAACTTGCACTTAGCTTTCCGATCTCATGCACAGAGCACTCTAAGATACATCCAATCAAATAGATCCAGTTACTAACACTAAGATTTCAGTTATACATCACATAGATGTACTACATTACTACATTACTGCTTTACTACTATTCTCCTCTATTTACATTGCATATTTATAGATTACAAAATGGGCCTAAGCATGGGTAAACCCACGGGCCGACATCCCTTTCCCATTACATCAACCCAAAACCCTAAAATGGACCCAAAAATAGGTCTTTCTTCCTTAATTTCCGCTTCGCGTTGTGCTCCTTCCTTGGCAAGCTGTCGCAGTCCCAAAAGTGGTCAAATATGACCAAGTATTCTCCAAAACTTGGTCAAGGGCCAAAAGTGACCAGAGGGGCCGATAGTCTTTAAGGGATTTTGTTGGGAAGCTTCTTAGTTATGAACCAGGGTTAATCTGTAATGTTCAATAGAATCAGAATCCCTCAAGACCAATAAGACTAAATAAATAAAAGGGAATCAAAACCAAAAAATCGTTTCGTTGCCAGCTAATTGGAAGGTAATGGGATTGAGCACATGAGATCTGCGAAAGACGTGTCAAAAGAATATGGGATTGGATGACAAGAAGGTGAAATAACGTGAAGCTAAAAGGGGATTTTGAGACCATGGAATCCCATGAAGGCAGAGATCGAAAGCTGGTTGAAAACAAAGGAGCTAGATTTTGCGCAGAAAGATAACAGAAACCCAAAGCTAATGCTGCGCAAGTATCTAGACAAGTACGTATTCACCGACTTGCATGAAGTATTTTTCTGTGATTTCCCACACATATTGCAGGAGTGTATCAAAATATTGAAATACAACCATTCAACGAATTGGATCATACATCTAGAGTGGAATCCTAAAGAGATCGCACAACTACAATGCAATGATAATAAGTTTATGCGCGCAGTAGATTTCTAGTTAGACAACATTGTTGTCACATTTATCACAAAGTTTGTAGTAGATACAACAAAGCCGTACAATGCAGTTGAACAAGAATTCTTGAAGGGACCTCGAGGTAGGTATATCATATCATTATATACTTCCATTAATATATTGCTATATAACAAAAGTGTAATGACAATGGAGTCAGACAACTAAAATTCCATGTGTGCATGGGGGAAGTGGGGAAGCACTGACAGGAAAAGGAGAAATGGAAGGAGAAGGGGATAAAGGAAAGAAGGAGGAAGCCTTGGACCCAATTATTATGGATGATGACCAGATCAAGTGGATCATGGGAACAACTAGAAGGACGCGCAATGGAGTACCCTACCAATACAATGTGAACACTAAGAAAAGAGTCGTAGTCGTGAGGGAAGGCTTGGAAAGTGATGAAGAGGAGGTAGAGGATATTTTGGATGTGTTGTCCCTTGACCAAGTTTTGAAGATCCTTGGTCATGTTTGACCTATTTTGGGGACTTCGACAGGCTGTCGAAGGTGGAGCGCAAGTCGAAGCGGAGATCACGGGATCTCGACCCCTTTTTAGGGATTTTTGGGTTTTGGGCTTATGTAACGGGTATGAGAATGTTGGCCCATGGGTTTAACCATGTTTAGGCCCTCTTTTTAATGTATAAATAGAAGTCTAGGTGATGTAGGAGAAGGTTGGAGAGGAGGTTTTTGGTGCTATGCTAAGTGCAAGTGATGATTGTAAATGCTTTGTGCATACTGTGTGAGATTTGCAAGGCTAAGTGCAAGTGATTGTAAGAGACCGCGAAGAGGATTTGTGTTGTAACTCAGGGAAGGAGAATTTAGCGGAGTGCACGCGGATCTCCTATCCTCTACAGAGTAAGATATCATGGCTCTGTGTATGTAGAATATTAACATAAATAAATAAAGAAGAATAGTTCGTGGACATATCCCCAGGGTGGGGGTGAACCACGTATATCTTGTGTTGTGGTTTCTTTGTGATTTATGGTTGTTCTCTTGTTTATGTGATCAAATGCTTAGTGCACTGATATATTCTTAGAAGAATCTAATATGCTAGCTTAGTGTTGAATAATGTGAACAAATGCTAGATTTGATCTATGTTGGTATGCATAGTTCTTGAATCTATTGGATCTGTGTGAATACTGCATTGATCTATTATTAGGGTTTAGCTGCGTTGTAAACTAAGACTGAGTATTAATGAACTATAAATGGTAAGTGCTATGTTAAGGATTTACAATCACATATCTGTGTCCCATCTAAGGTTGTAGACATCTGAGTCCTACAACCACCCCTGCCTCTACCTCGAGTGAGACTTCATCTGCTTTGTAGGTGTTGTTGAAAGGGCCAGTAGCTAGGGTTTTTTTGGTGTGCTATTGTAAGCGTTGAACCCTGGGTATGCCCCTGTGCCAACAAACGGTTCTGTTGTCGGGACCTGAAACTGTGATTGTTGGGAACTACAGAAAAGAGAAATCTGTGTGCATAGATTTGTTGCCCTAGTGCACAGTATTCTACTTGACCTATGCAGCTCTGTGCCAAGAAGAAAATTCAGATCTGAAGAAAAGAGGTAAGACCTAAAAGCTTTGTTCTCTGATAAAAGTAAAGTAAGAATTTTTGGTTAAAGAGGTAAGATCTTAAATCTTTGTGCTCTGATAAAGGTAAGAACAATGAAAAGTTTTAATTGAAAAGGTAAGATAAGTGGAAATTTTTGTTTCAAAAGTATGGATCTAGGTATGTTTGATAAATTGTGTCCTAGCTTGAAAAGTAGGGCACAACTAGATAAAAGAAGGTTTGATATGAGTAGATCTGACAAAAATAGTGAAAGATATGTTATTCCTATGCATAGAAAGAATGTTTGGACTAACAAATGGATGCAGAATCCTAGAAATAAATTTTTGTAGGCTAGCTACTATGATCCTAGTGCACAGTACATGAAAGGATGGGGATCATTTCAAAGAAAGAGAGGATTAACTCATTTTTACAGTTGCAGAAGACCGAGACATCTTGCTAAGGAATTCCTTGGTAGAAGACCTAGTTGTCTTTGTTGTAAATCTATGGATCATGAAGTTTTAGATTTCCCTATAATGATTTCTAAGCTTGACAGAATGAATATGAGACAAGAAAACCTTGAGGAAGGTCAAGAAACTGAGACCATGGCAGAACCCCAGAAAGAATCAGAGAATGTATTTCTACAAATGAAAGAAACCCTAAATGATCACATAAATATCAACTTATCAGAGATGTTCAAAGAAAAAGAATTCATAGAAGAAAGAATATGAGACTTCAACATTGACTGTGTTCTAGATGAAGAAACACAAGTAAATATCATGACAAAAAGAACTTGGGAAAATTTAGGAAAGCCTGTTATGATTCCTTCATTGGGAGGAATAGGATTATTTAGAGGAAAGTTGATAACCCTATGTGGAAGACTCACCCAGATATCTATGAGTTCTCATGGAACTTCGACAAAGGAAGATTTTAAGATTGTTAAATTTATTGAGAACAATGCCCCATTTTCTATATTACTAGGAAAACCTTGGATTGAAATGGATCAGGCGAGAAGGAAAGAAGAAGAAGTCTTAGAGAAGAAGAAGCAAGAATTAAAAGACTTCATGACTAGGAGGATAGCACACTTGATTGAAGAACAGGAGAATAGATAGAAGCTACTTAGAACCAGAAACTTGGATGTCAAAGTTGAAAGAACACAAGAAGACTCACAGATGAGTAGAACACCTACACCAGATAGAGAAGATGTATCACTCTTTGACCCTATGAAAGAATCCCAACAACACAAAGTTACTATTTCAAAAGGAGATAAGAATCAGAATGGAAAGAGGATAATCGAGACGAAGACTACAGGGAAGAAGGCTAAGAATCTTAGTAAGAAGGGAGCAAATATAGAAAGGTTACAGAAGGTTCCAGAGGGGACTTTGCAGAAGGAAGGTTTACACAACTAGAACTTCACCGAGATATCAGAACAATGCAACATGGTGAAGAAATATAGTCGTTGAAATCATTATAACCGTTAGCCTTATGCCCCGAATGGTTAGAACAGTGTTTATGGCCATAAATATTACCACCAGACCATTGGGACCGCACCGTAATGGACATAACTACATTGATGAAGGCCTCTCGTCCATTGGAGAGACCCGTTACACTGTTGTCTACTTATTGCATCGACTGTTGCACCGAAAACACTTTTGTGAATTGTATCCTAGCCAACTCATTGCTACCGCATTGTGTTTAGTAAGATCAACACCGGTTATATTGCTCTGATAACTCATTCATCCATCTGAGTTATCTGATATAAGTGTGCATGTCATATGGGCTCAGCGCCACAGAGAAAATCGTCGAAGAAGTTATGATTGACCTCATGGCTGAGAAAGTGATGTCTGCAGGTATTCAGGCTTCCTCGACGAGAGGAGTGAAAGCCTCTCTGTTGACTACTCATGGATCCGGACCATCCCGACCGGCAACAGAGAAAATAACCAAGCATCAAGATGACTTGGAAAACATGAAGCTAATCCTGACCATCTTACCCAACTACATCTGGCCTCTGGCCGATGCAGTGAGCTGTGACAGTGTCCCAAGGGACTTTGATTACACCATGGTTACTGGGTACCTCTTGAAGGGGATACGTGCAATTAGAACACAACAGGATATGATTGCGATGTTGAAGTTCAATGAATTCAACCTAGGAGAGCACAAGAACCATAGTATGCTCTCTCCTTACAAATACTTGACCAGGACAAAGGGGAAGAACTCGAAAATAATCCCCCAGTCATGGACTATGAACCTCGTGCAGTCCACCCTCTTGAATGTAATGAAGATTCCACACTTTGGAAGGAACCAGGAGGTTAACGCGTGTCTTAATATCTTTCTCTCATGTTACCATGGTTTCTACCTATGGCTAGACCAATGCATCACATTTGATCTGACGTTGATCCATAGGATCATAGGATTGAGCATGCAGGGACCCGACCCACAGGACCTCTACACAGGGAAGGCTATAGATCGCGCATTGGCACAGAAGATCAAAGACACATATGGTGATGTAGAAAAGGGAATACGAGGCTACAAGGTAGCTTCCATCCAGAATGGTGTAGTGCACCTGGCCTTCTAGTTGATCGCAGGAAATCTTGTGAGAAAGAACAAACCTACACAGGTCACATGATTCGTTGTTGATCTTGCCGAGAAATGTGTAGAAGGACTCCAGATGAACTGGGTGAAGTACTTGGTCAACTAGCTGGAATTAGACTGCAACGAAGCTCAGGATCAGGGATGTGAGTTCCACTTTAGCTGGCTCCTGATCCTCATCGCATTTACCACTTGGGAGATATCAGAAGGTGTGACTTTCTAGGACATTGAGTTGTTCGAGTCACTTGGTACGAAGTTCACCACACTCTGGTACTCGAGCGATATGGGAAAACAGTGGTAGTCGAATGCGGTCTTTCATACATATCATCTCCAACTGAAGAGGGCTATCGAAGTTGTCCCTTGCATGACGCCAAACACCCTGCATCGGTTCTGACCCCTCGTGAAGTTTCACGCAGATAGACACTTCATTTATATCACCATGCACATAGATGAGCATAAAGAAGAGCTTCAATCATACTACAAGATCACAGAGGAGGACCTCAAAGAGATAACCAAGCACTGGTCTGCAGAGCTCCTCATCCCCACTGACCCTGTAGAAATGTCAAACCTTGAACTAATTGGCAGCCCTGAGACCACTCATGAAGCAAAGGATACCCCTGGACCTAGCAGAAGGAAGAAGACTGAAGAGGTCCAAAACTTGAGAAACGCATCGGAATAAACTTCTTCAGTATCACCTAGACGAGGGGGTGATGATGAAGTAGAGCAAGAAGAGACCAATGGAAAGGAATATCAACAAAATCAAGGTGAAGTAACACCACCTAGGGATCCTTTTGATGAGGCTAATCCCTTGAATAAAAGGAAGGCTTCCCCCATGAAACCCACTTCCCAAAAGAAATCCAGAGCCACCTTGACTAAGATGCAGACTGTGCTCACTGTAGATGACTTCAACTTCATCATCGCAGTTGTAGCATATGCCTCGCAGGAAATCTTACATAAACATGAAGCCAAGAAGGAGGAGATGTACAACAGGATCGAGGTTGAAATCAAAGGGGTACAATAGGCCCTTCAATCTAGTTGCACAGTATCCACTGTGCCCCTGCCATCAGAAGAACTAGACTTGGGAGATGAGCCTACCCAACTCTGTAGACTAGCTGATGTGATCGAAGCTCACCTTCATCAAGCACAAGCTGAGAAAGAATAGACCACAGTAGGCCTGAAACAAGTCCAAGAAGAAATGGTAGAGAAACATCGGGTTGCACAAAAGGAGAAGGATAAACCTTTACGCCAAGTTTGAAGAAGAGAGGGCATAGGTCAAGCAAGAAAAAGGGTATTTTCTCGCAGAGCAGCTTAGAGTCAAAGAAGCAGTTGATAGAGAACTTCTCTCTATGATGGACTTAGAGACAAAGGTCGAACACCACGTGGAGCATCAAGTAGCATAGCTCACAGAATCTATCCAACAATTTCAACAAAGAATAGTAGACTTAGAGCTACGAACAATTCCCAACACTCCGCAGGATGTGCAGGATCAAGGAGAAGCAACTTCTCGAAGCGCAATTGAGAGAATCAAGGCCCTCGCCATGGAATGTAAACAGCTAAGTGATCATAGTGCCCAGAATTATGAGTGACTCACTAAGGATCCTGAACTAAAGGCACTGGAGTCAGAGCTCCATGAGGCAAAGAAGCAAGAAGAAATAGTATAGGCACAGTTGAAGCCTGTGTCATTCATTGAGAGGATGAAGAGATCCCAAGAAAATCACACTACTCAATAGTAGGTCCACACCATTCAAAGAAAAGTCATGAAAGTGACTCAGAGGCTCCAACCAACATAGGATGAGGCTTGCCAATTATTCACAGAGATTGAAGGCCGAGGAGCAGAACTGAAGCAAGTCATCACTGCAGCTGAACAATACTTAGAGGGACCTGTCAATGAAGCAGCTATCCAAGAGTTCACCGAGCAGGAGGTCGTGGCGCAGCAACAGGTCGAAGCAGCTCGAGTGAATCTCGAGGCTTTTGAAGCAGAACTATCCAGACCAGAGTGACTTGAGACGATTCACAGGAGAGTGTTGCGGGCCTCTTGGACCTTGACCAAGTTTTGAGGATACTTGGTCATGTTTGACCTATTTTTGGGACTTCGACAGGTTGTCTAAGGTGGAGCACAAGTTGAAGAGAACATCGTAAGATCTTGGCCCATTTTTAGGGATTTTTGGGTTTTGGGATTATGTAACGGGTATGAGGATGTCGGCCCATGGGTTTAACCATGTTTAGGCCCTCTTTGTAATGTATAAATAGAAGTCTAGGTGATGTAAGAGAAGGTTGGAGAGGAGGTTTTTGGTTCTATGCTAAGTGCAAGCGATGATTGTAAATGCTTTGTGCATACTATGTGAGATTTGCAAGGCAAAGTGCAAGTGATTGTAAGAGACTACAAAGAGTCTTTGTGTTGTAACTCAGGGAAGGAGGATTTAGCGGAGTGCACACAGATCTCCTATCCTCTGCGGAGTAATATATCATGGTTATGTGCATGTAGAAGATTGACAGAAATAAATAAAGAAGAATAGTTGGTGGACGTATCCCCAGGGTGGGGGTGAACCACGTATATCCCATGTTGTGGTTGCTTTGTGATTTATGGTTGTTCTCTTGTTTATGTGGTCAAATGCTTAGTGCACTGATATATGCTTAGAAGAATCTAATATGGTATCTTAGTGCTAAATAATGTGATTGAATGTTACATTTGATCTATGTTTGTATGCTTAGTGCTTGAATCTATTAGATCTATGTGAATATTGCGCTGATCTATTATTATGGCTTAGCTGCGTTGTAAACTAAGAGTGAGTATTAATGAACTATAACTGCTAAGTGCTATGTTAAGGTGTTACAATCACATATATGTGTCCCAGCTAAGGTTGTAGACATCTGATTCCTGCAACCACCACTGCCTCTACCTCGGGTGAGACTTCATCTGCTTCACAGGTGTTGTTGAAAGGGTCGGTAGTTAGGGTTTTGTTGGTGCGTTGTTGTAAGCGTTGAACCCTGGATCTGCCCCTATGCCAACAGGTTGTGGAGAGGATTGAGGAAATCATGTGCATGACATATGAGAGGAGGATGATAGGTATAAGAGCAGAAGTAGAAGGAAGCACTCCTATCCATATCAATGTCAATGTGGAACCCATAAACCCATGTGTGACTAATACACCAAGAAAAAAACCACTGTTTAGACAACCGAATTTTGGGAGAAGGAAGACAATAGGAAGTACATCTACATAAGAAACAACAATTGGGGGAGACATTTCAAGAAGTGATCAGGGGATCAAATTTTGCTCAATTTTCAAAGTGCTCAGAATGCGACAAAAACAGTATCATTGCGTCCGTCTCGACTTCCTGATTCTGGCGGTATATTTACTTTCACAAACGGAGTCCATATGGAGGAGATATCGCGATCTGTCCGCCAAGCCAAACAGGAAAAAATTTGGGATGCTGACTGTACCTGTCTGTATAGTTCATACGGCCACGTGGCAGGGTCGTACCATCATGATGACATGGTAGGTGTAAGACATGGCACGTTTTTATTGGTTGGTGGTTGTCCAATCGAATGATGGCATGTGTCATTTGTAGCCAATAATGTGCGGACACGTGGCCCAACCTATTGGTTCCACGTGTCACTATACGACTGGTTCATATGGTTGTATATATATATAAAATGATATGGGGAGTCTGTGGGGTTTGACCCCCAGACCTCCCCCACAGTACAAAGCTCTTATGAAACTCCGCTATCCAACTTACCGCCACTTGTCCCTTGTTAGGGAGGCGGGAAACATTGTATTTAAATTGTATTGGTGTTGTATTGGTATAGGGGGTCGGGTCGGGGCTTAGCCCCGACCTGCGGTTCTATGTAACATATATGACCGTCAACCATATGTTTATTGGTGTTGCAATATTGCGCGCAGGTTTGAATATAGTCCACGGACTATATTATGTGTATAACCATATTTATTAACCCATAACTATTGTTTGGAACGTAAATGCGTGCGGGTATTGGTTGTGGTGGTTCCCACAGTTTTCAAACGGATTAACCACTTCTCCACCCAGCTTTTGATCCTATGGCCATACGCCCAAGTGCCTAGGCAGTTAGGGGCTGGAGGCACCCTAACCATCCTACAGTTTGCACCGTTGGCGCGGTTGCGCCCGGTGCCAAGTTTTTACGCTTAAAAGAGCGTGCGAGCCAGGTTTGCATAGCAAGGGTGTGATTTGTAGAACCAGAGACAACAAAGTTGAAGAGGGAGACTTCAAGGAGGCTATCTTCTTCATTTTTTGATTGTTTCAGGTGCCGAAAGAGCCCAGACAGGGGTTTTGGGACGCTGGGAAGCCATTGGAGTAGTCGGTTTGTCATTTTGAGCATTGTAAGGCATGTTTTTGAGCACTTTGAGCAATTTAATAATAATGATCCATTGGAAGCTGGACCAGGAGATGTAGCCCAGAGAGGGTTGAACTCCTTTATCAAGTTGCTGTGTTTATGTGCTGATGTTCAATGTTTTATGTTGCTGTCTATGTGTATTTTACATAAGTAATCCTTAAATTTATGTGTTGCAAATTGATCCGGTTGCTTTAAACACATAACATTTTACTTGCAATATTTATTCAAGTTTTTCAAGTCTTCTTCATTTTTAGATCAAGTTGGTATCAGAG
>SNQJ01S0033092.1:43809-89722 GCA_010110895.2 Picea sitchensis | reverse complement strand
CCCGCTCATTCCCCTACGGACATTTTACACCCAACTACCACGGGTACTCCTCAGTACTTCAATATCTGGTTTATGTCGAGCGAACCATCACCATCTCCTTGCATTGTTCCCCCTGCTTCTTCATCACCAGGGGACAACCACATGACAACAGTCACCGATATCACTCTTCATGACCCCTTGTATTCTCGTCACTTCCACTGTGATGAGGAAATACTTGAAGAGTTAAACAACCTTGACTACCCATGGGATGCGCTACACCACCATGCACTCTTCTTTGCACAGGAAGCCTCCACGCCTCCTAACAAACACCCCATCTACGCAGTCAAAACCAAAGATTTTATCCCATCAGGGCCAATTGACTGGTTCAAGAATCCCATTCCTGCCCCTGATGCTTTTGAAGAAGGCAACATGGCCAACATTTCCCCGACCATTAAAATCAACATTTCCATCAAAAATGGCATCGTCAAGGAAATCACCATTGGAGCTGCTTGCACTCCTCAAGAAATCGCCACCTATAAAGCCCTCTTCTAAGAATATCGGGATATTTTTGCCTGGTCATACACAGAAATTCATGGCCTCAATCCCTCTATCGTTGAACATCGCATCGACACCTGGCCCGACATTACACCAGTTCGTCAAAAACAACGACCGCTACACCCATCCAAATTCACAGCCATCAAAATCGAAATTGACAAATTACGCGTTGTCGGGTTCATTTACCCCATTGCCTATACATCATGGGTTTCCAACCCTGTACCCGTTAACAAAAAACATGGCACTATCCGTGTCTACATGGACTTTCATGATCTCAATCACGCATGTCCCAAAGACAAATTTCCAACGCCTTTCATCGATCAAATTATCAACGACTGTGTAGGCCACAAGGCTCTCTCCTTCATGGACGGGTTCTCTGGTTATAATCAAATTCAAATTCACCCAGTCGATCAGTATAAAACTGCATTCACTACCCCTTGGGGTACTTTTGCCTATCGTGTCATGCCTTTTGGCTTAAATAATGCTGGCGTAACTTTCCAATGGGCTATGACATATATTTTTCACGATCTGGCTCATATCATCCTCACATACTTGGACGACCTCACAGCTCGATCCAAGAAACGCACCCAACATCTTGATGATTTACGAATCATCTTCCAACGGTCTCGACAGTACAACATCTGCTTGAATCCCCTCAAGTGTGTTTTCTACATCACCACAGGGAACCTCCTCAATTTCATCATTTCCCAAAGCGGTATTACCGTGGACCCCCTCAAAGTCCAAGCTATCACTGAAATTCCACCTCCCCAGAATTTACGGCAACTACAGAGACCCCAAGGCAAGGCTAAATTTCTACGGCGATTTGTCCCTGACTATCCCATTCACACCCACAGTTTCCTTCACTTACTATGTCACGACATCCCATTTCACTGGGATGAACATGACCAATAGTCATTTGACGATCTTAAACTGGCACTCTCCAATGCCCCTTTAATTAGTGCACCTGACTACAATCGCGACTACATCCTCTATGTATCAGCATCAGTCGTATCAGTAGCAGGATTTCTCATTCAGCTAGGTGATGAAAATCATGCACATGTCATTTATTACGTTAGTAAAAACCTCTCAGGGCCACCCCTGAAGTATAAACACGAAGAGAAACTAGCTCTTGTCATCGTCCTAGCAGTCTAGAAACTACGTCACTACATTCTGCTTCACACAACTAAGGTTTTCGCCGATTCCAACCCTATGCAATAATTGCTCAGTCGTCGGCAAATTAGCTCGATGGATCGTTATCCTTCAGGAATACGATCTTGAATTCTCAACACCCAAGAGCAAGAAGGCCCTTGTTCTCGCCGAACTTGCCATGGCCCTCCCCTCTAACACCACCAGTGCCCCCAACAATATTGACTTTCTCGACGAACACCTCTTTTACATCACTTCGGATGATCCTTGGTACGGTGACCTCATCGTCTATCTCTGAACTCAAAAGTTTGGTAACCACCTTTCACGAGATGATCGTTGTCGTATTCGCCATCAAGCCCCCTGCTACCTCCTCATCGAAGACATCCTATACCGACGGGGAGTCGACACCATTCTTCGTCAATGCCTGACCATTGACGAGGCCGATAGAGTCTTGAACGACTACCACAGCGGCGCATGTGGGGGCCATCTTTCGGAAATATCCACTGCTTAGAAGATTATCCGAGCAGGATACTTTTGGCCTACCTTGTTTCACGATTGCATTCATGCTGTGAAACGATGTAAGCAATGTTAGCTTTATGCCAAAAAAGCCCAAGCACCCCCTACTCTTCTTCATTCAATCATCACTGTCGGCCCTTTTTGTAAATGGGGCATCGACTTCATGACTTGTAATCCCCCCTCCAGCAATGGTCACAAATACATTGTTGTCGCAGTCAATTACTTCACCAAATGGGCAGAATCTATGCCCACCTTCAACAACACCGCTGACACTGCAGCGCGTTTTTTCTTTAATCATGTCATCTCTCTCTTTGGAGTACCACTTCAACTTGTTTCCGATCACGAGAAACACTTTGAGAATGAGATCTTCATCGAACTCTCATCTCGGTTAGGATTCTCTCATGAGTTTGCCTCACCATATTACCCTCAGTCTATCGAACAGGTCGAAGAAGTTAAGAAGGTCCTCAAGACCATGTTACAGCACACGGTTAATAAACATAAAACCAATTGGCATCATATGCTATTTTCTGCGCTATGGGCTTACCGTATAGCTATGAAAACAACTATTGGTTTCACACCATTTCATCTAGTCCATGGGGTTGAGGCCACTCTTCCCATCGAGTGCGAAATTTCCACCTTACACACCGTAATTGAGCTATTACCCGACACTGCTCCAATGGAGCAACACTTGTTGAACTTAGAGCCTCTGGATGAAGATCGTCGATCTTCATTACAGAACAATGAGGCAGCTAAAAAATGGTCAAAGGCTACCTTTGATCGACATGTCAACCTTCTCTCATTTTGTGAAGGCGACCTCATCCTGGGTTATGATATCGCTCATGATACCTTTGGCCATGGCAAGTTCGAATTACTATGGCATGGCCCATACATTATCCAACATTGCCTCACCAAAGGCGCATACATCCTGGCCTCTCCTAAAGGCCTCTCTCTCAAAGAACCCATCAACGGGTTGTATTTAAAGAAATTTTATGCTTAAACGTAGTCATTCTACTTTAGGTTATTTCTTTTATAGTGTTTTTAATATTTTTTCCATCCCTCACGTCTAAACTCTCATTTTTGCTATTGACAGATGCTTCCTCCACCGGCCTACCACATCGGTTATGCCGACGGCGCCAGCTGTTGGACACAAAATCTTGCTTCGGCTGCTTGGGCTCTCTACACCCCCTCACATGAAATTCTCCATTCGAGCGGCATATGTTTGGGTTCAGCGACCAACAACCAAGCTGAATACACTGCCATCATTGGCCTCCTGGCTGATGCCCAGCATCATCGTATTCATCACCTTAGCGTCTTTCTCGACTCTCAACTAGTCGTTCTCCAGCTCAACAATGTGTACCGTGTACGCGATCCTTGCCTCTTTCACAAATACCTATAGGTTAGACTGTTATCTCGGAATTTTGATTCCATTACATTTACAAATATTCCAAGACAATTGAATCAAATTACAGATAACCTAACTAATATTGTGTTAGACTGGCATATATCACATCAAGCTACCTCTACACATACATAAACATATCAATAACCTGTCATAGCATATATAGATTAGACATCATCAACAAAACACATGTAAACACCACATAGAACTCAAAATGTATACTCATGTATATATCGAAAGGTCCACCGTGCCATCCAAATGTTTACATACAAAAATACAAGTATTCGCAAGCCAGTGAAGCACCTCGGTACAAAATGGGCTCACCAGCCTATATACAAAAAAATACATCAATACATAGAGCACCACTCAAGGTTCCTCTACAGCACCACCACCTACCCCTCCCTCAGGCGGTGGCGGCCCACCACTGCCTGCCCCTCCCTCAGGCGGTAGTTTCCCACCCCCTACTGGTCCCTCCTGCCCCGGCAGTAGTCATCCAATCATTGCAGCACTAGCTACTGCTGCCCATCGTACTACGTCCATGGAATCGCGCAGCTGGGACCAATCCCGCTCTCACCAACCAATCGACATCATGCACAAAGCTCACCTACAACCACATAAAATAGTCCTATGTCAGCCACATGGACCATCAACAACATCAAAAAAAGATAAGTTTTACATCGGTCAACCTTGCCTCAAAGGTGCGGTTGTTTAACCCATAGGCGCGCACACGTGCGTGCCTGTTCACTCCACAGGTGCACACCTATGCATGCCTGTTCACTACACAGGCATGCTCTCAAGTGTGCCTGTCCATCCTTCCAGTGTGCATACATGCGCACCTGCTCAATTTACAGGCGCACTCTAAAGCGCACCTGTCCGAAGCACAGCCGCGCACACATGCGCAGTTGTACAGCTGACAGGCGCGCATATAATGTGCACCCTTTACCCTCTTACCGACGCCCCCATGTGCATCTATCTGGTGGGAAGACGCACACATGTGTGCACCTACTGCCGAATCTCCCGCACACGTGGGGGCCACACTCATAAAAACTCTCTGTATGGCCCTCCGTACAGCCCCTGCCCAAAAAATAAAACCCTAATTCTATGCAGGATGATCAGACCACTAACCTAAAGCTCGCTATTCCTTGATCGGATGCCTCATCCTCCCAGAATCTCCAACTCTCCTCTGAATACTTCTCGTTCAGTCACTATAGCAGTAAGTACAAATGAGGTGGCAATGTGGGCCCTACAACTATATATAGGCCTTTTTTCCAAACTTCCACTCACCATTCCGGGAGCTCCGTGCATCCATTTCTCGATCTGTCTTTAGCCACGGGATCAACATCTCGTCATATACATCACGACATTCCCTGGGCCTCTTTTCATCCTGACCCCCTGGGATGCCATTTTTCATACCCTGATCAGGTACGCATGCGCATATTCAAAATTATCAAATACATGCTCATATATTCGATTCTCTTCATATATTGTTCACGTCGGGTATTTGGCTTTCATATGTGCAGGTACTTGGTCATCATACATCAAACACAACCTCTTCAGGTATATACTCAGCACTGGCATGTAGTCATTCCCTCTGAATCTCACTTACATTTCCAGTCACACCCTCTGACATTTTCCTCTAGGATCCCCATTTCCGGCTCTACAATACCAACACCTCCATTTGCATCTTCGGTACTGTCACCCGATAGCACTCTTACCCACATGAGTTGTCCCATTCATAGCACCCTTTTGTGCTTTTGACACTCATGTTGTTTTTCAAAACCCTTTAGGGATGGGAGTCCCGATAGTCTTACATCATGTCGTGAATCAGCCACATACTCCTTCTCCTCATTTTTCTAGCTTTCCCAACAGACTCCCAGATTATCTCTCCACGGTTCTATTTTTGGACTGCACCTCCACAGTAAAATGAACCCTCCATTTCATCCACAATCTGTTTTCCCATCTGCAAATTTCCCTTCATTTCACCTACCTCATACAGAAACCCACCCATGGGGCCCCCACCCTCCATCAGTTCTCCAAGCAAATTATGCCCTACCTGGGCCAACCATATCACACTAGGGCACCCATTTCTATATTTGTACACTTCTCCCAAATTATTTTTTATTTATTGTACAAACGCCTTTGTTTCCAGCAGTTACATTACCTTTTTGTCATCACCTTTGGTGACCTTCTTCCCTTTTTGGCCAAAGGCAACCCATGTCACCCTTGGTTGGGGCACTACTTATCATCCACCCTTGACGACATCATCCATATCTTCAGAGTACCCCACAGGCCACTTACCTTTGCTCTCTGAGTTTGTTCACCTTGTCCTGCCTCTGGCACAACTTATCCCCTGTCTTGTTGTCCCCCTGACACTCGACCTCGTTGAACGGTTGCGGCCACTTTTATCTCAAATATACTCCAACCAAGGGCAGTCTTGAGTCTTCCTTCATTTTGACTTCGTCCATGTACCTCCTCCACTTCCTAACCTCACCTAGTAGATTTCATGAAGCCATTTTCTTCTGGGAGTCGCGTCCCCCTTTTTGTCAACATTAGCACAGTTTTCTAGAAGGGAGACAGTATATTGATTCTCATTACCCATCCAATGAGAGATCTCGGACGGCACAGGGAGAAACACAATTGCTCCCTGCTGTCGTTGACCCCCTTAACATTCGACGTCAACACTTTCTCATGTTATGGTGGGTCTTACTTTGCGACTATTGCAGTTAGTTCTTTTACTTGCCGAAGACCTCTGAACTTGGCTGGGCTATCAATGCCAATAGAATCTGTGATACCTCTTATAGCTGTCACTGCCTACTATTTAGAGTATGTTCATCCATAGAATTTTCTTCTGCCTTTATCACGACTGCCCCTGAGGGCGCTGCAGTTGTCTACACCAACACTTCATTCCTCCTTTTTTGAGTTACATGACATGAGCATGGGGCATGCCCGCCTCGTTTGTACACGGTTTCCTTTTTTACACACCTCTTGGAAGGTTGGGTTCTACTAGTTCCTTTTTCCCTCCAATGGATCACTCTAGACAATCCCACTATTTCTCTCTCTTACAACAACACTCTCAGTGGAAGAAACATTGATGAATTTTGGCTATATGTATGCTCCTAACCTCATCCATCAAGGGGCATCTGTTATCACTGAAATTTTGTCCGCAAATGGTTACAAGAATTCAGCATCGTCAAACAGTTTTGAAGTCATCCACGGACCTGAATTAACACAAAAGCATTCATAAAGGGTCAAAAACTATACAAAATATTGAAAAATTGAAGGGCACTATGAAGACACTGGGCACGCGTGCACATGCGCGAAACAAAAACGTCAGATTTGCGCACATGCGCACGATGCGCGACTGTTATCGCAAAAGTCACACACCTAAGAAATGACGCATTTATGAGAGTGGTCGGCCTCCCACCCACTTCTGGTTCAGCTCCCAAGACAATTTGACACTCAAATCTGGCCTAGATTCGACTGGATGGCTGGTCAAAGACCTAGAAATGCCCTAATTAGCCTCTTTACACACTACAAACTAGTTGAACAATAGCTCAAAGGAATGCTATAAAAAAGCCATGGATACACTTCATTTTTCAAGGAATTCAGAGCAAAGTTATGTTGCCATTATTCTCTTAAGGACTCTTCTATCCTTGCCAAGAGTATACTTGCATCATTGCATTGGGCAATCCATCTCACCCCTTGAGTGGATTAGCAAAGAACTCTTTCACCATTTTCATTTTCTTTTTCAAAGTTGTAAGAGGAGCTTACTTGTGGGGATCCAAGAGCCCTCCCTTGGAGGAAGAAGGGACTCAAAGTCCCCTTGCTTCTCGGTGTTTTCTTTCACTAATATCAGCCTTATCATTGGTGACATGGGTCTCATTGTTCTTTTTGTCTCTATGTCCCTATGCTTATAAATTTAGTTGTTATTTCATTTCTTAGTTTAATTCTTAGTTGTTGTTTTATATTTCTTTTTCTAACCCTTTTCCTTGCAGCTCTCCTGCTTAGCAAACCCAACTGAGCTTGCAAGCACCTCTATTTTTCTCACTAAGGTGACGAAAAAGGCACAACAGCAATGCTGCTTAAACTCAACTTTTAAATAACGAAGTCAATAATCAATCGACCATTGAGGCTGTGGAGCTATCACTTCAATCATTATGGATGCGGGCCTCAATTATTTGGGTTCAAACGAAAACTGAGTGTTTGAATTTTGAAAATGAAATAATTGATAGTTCATTGCTTTTGAATGTAACGATATGTTAATCTAACCATTCATGAGATGTGAATCGTGATAGAGTAGTCTACCATCTTTTAACCCTTTGTTAACCGTTTTTTCTTTACATGATGAATTTGGCACTCGAATTTTGATAATGTAATTTTGTTATTTTTTTTTTATAAAAAAACTTAGGACCTGATCATTTGTCGCACATATTATTAGGAGAAGATGCAGGAAACTTGGATGACAATCTACCAAACACACACTTGTTTGTAGTAAATATGGTTGATGATTATTTTGCAGACATAATATAGTTCTTGAGCACAGAAGTAGCCCCACTTGACTTTAGATTTGAGCAGAAGAAGAAGTTAGTAGTAAAGGTAGTAGATTATCAACTTACAGCAGGAAATTTATACAAGTTGGGCACAAATGGCATTCTGCGACGCTGTGTATTGGAGCATGAGATATCTATGATTCTATCAGAAGCACATGAAGGAGTTGAAGGAGGCCACTATGCAGGGAAAGAGACCGCTCATAAGATTTTTTGTGTAGGACTTTGGTGGCCTACCCTTCATAAGGATGCTAAGGAGTTATGTCAGACCTGTGATGTCTATCATAGAGTTGGGAAGCCTTCCATAATAGATGATATGCCATTAGTACTGTAAGTCACGTTGCAGGATTTTGATAAGTGGGCATTTGAATTCGTTGAAGCGATCAATCCACCAGCAAAGAGATCAGGAGAAAGATACATCATCACTGCAACAAAGTACTTGAACAAATGGGACAAAGAAGAACCAGTCATAGATTGCAACGTGGATACTGTTGCAGAGTTTTTGTTTGAGAATATGGTTACAAGGTTTGGATGTTTGAGAATCCTTATGAGTGATCCGGGTACTCATTTTTTTAATAGGATGATTGCAGCTTTGATAGAAGAATTTCATATTCATCACCAGAAGAGCACACCTTATCATCCTCGGGTAAATGGAATAGTAGAAGCATTCAATAAGATCCTAGAGCATGCACTGACGAATTTATGTAATGTAAGTCGAGATGACTGAGAATTGAGGATTCCTGCAATGTTATGGGAATATAGGATCACATGTAAGAAGCTGACAAGATACCATTCAAATTAGTGTATGGTCAGGAAGCAATTATGCCTATGGAATTCATTGTGTCAATTATGCACATTGTCATGCTTACAGAGCTCACTCATTATGGCACAATACATAAAATATTGTCAGAGTTAGTAGAATTGGAGGAAGATTGTTTTGTCCCTAGATTTCATCAAACAAGTTCAGAAAGCATGTGAAAAAGCATGGCATGACAAACATATTAAACAAAAAAAGTTCCATATGGGAGACTTAGTTTTGCTCTATGACAACAAGTTTTTACAGTGCCCTAGGAAGTTCCAAATGCATTGATTAGGTCCATATGTGATAATGTATATGATATAGGTAGGTGTTTTTCAGTTGGAGAAATTGAATGGGGAAATTGTGGAAGCACAGGTTAACGATAGTCGACTGAAAATGTATAGGGACAGTCGGGCTTCCACACCCTAGTATGAGAACATAATATGTGTACCATAGGATCTGTATTATAGTGTATTATAAAGAAAAAGAAAAGAAGAAAAGCAATAAAAGAGTTTGAGGCAAGAGATAGAAGGTTGAAGTTATGCATTAGGTATTGTTCAAATAGTTAAACTAGTAATGAGATAAACCATCAAATGTCGCAAAGATGTAGAAAGAGGAGGGAATTGTGTGCAGGTAGGAGGATTGAATTGGGAGAAATATATACGCAATGGGTGGGAAAATCATTAAAGAACATACATGATTGAACAAGCATTAAAGAGAAAAAATGACGATGAGGTAGTGGAAATGCGTAGTCATAAATGAAAATTGGCAAGAGGATTTTGACAGGCTGGAAAATATATCATATAATCCGCCATAGGATACGAAGTTGATGAAGAGTTACAACAAGAATTGAATATGAATTCAAGTGGGAAGCATGGCTAGAGAAAACAGACCTTTTGAATCTATTAGAGATTCCACATTTTTGTAGGAGCGTAGAGATCAAGATCTGCGTCAAGTTGTTATTAAGCTGCATCCATGGAGGATTTTAATGGTTGGATAGACATATGTCAATAGACACTCAAATCATTGTGTGGATCATCTGGTTATAACCATCAACAAGGGAAGACCCACTACCATTATTCACAAACAAATATAAGGATAAATCCTTAGCGGAGAGGATGAAGGATAAGTATGACACACATAAAGGAGTGTGTGGTTTGGACATTGTAAGTATTAATGATGATACTATCAGGTTCATGATGCAGGTACTGGCTTGTAAGTTGTTGAGGAAATTTCGCAAAGATCAAGTAATAACAGGTGTAATAGAAACAACTAAGAAGTGTGTTGCAAGAGTACAAATGAACTGGGCGACTTTCTTGGTAAACCAATTATTGTGGATTGCAGGGAGGCACAAGATAAATGAAAAAAATTCCATTATGCACGGATATTGATACTGATTTCATTAGTGGCTTGGAGGGATCCAGAAGACACTCAATTTATGGGAGTTGTGAAGAAACCATGTTTGAAAACAAGATATGTGAACTTGTGGCATATTTTTCACAAGGAAAGACAGTTGGATAATAACATCACTTTCTATGCTTACAAGGAGATAATTCGATAGAGCATTCAGGATACACCATGCATACTAGTGTAGGTAGTGGAAGTATATAAGGAGATTGTGAATTTTAAAGCAGGAAGACACCATATGTATATCCAAGCCAAGAGGGACCCGAATTAGCAGTGGTTGACGACCAGATACAGGTTGACAGGAGATGATGTTGGAAAAATTATAGAAGATTGGGAGGAAGAATGGAAAACTCCAGTACCAAAAATGGAGCATCCATAAACAAAACCACCAGAGAACGATCCAGAAGAATAAGAAGAAGAACATGAAGGAAAAGGAAATGGAGACACATAGAAAATAATACTGTGCCCTGGAGAGAAGAGGAAAGAACACGATAAGGGGAAATTAGTACACCAACACAAGAAGAGGAAAGCATTCAAGGAAGTGGCCACCCAATACCTGACAGAAGATGACCTAGAGAAAATAGGAGATCAAGTAAAGGAAGTGACGGATGAAGCATTTCAGCAGACGATGTAGAAACAAGAGGAGATACACACATGTGTGCAGGAGCAGATAGATTCATTATGTCATCTTTTGGAAGCAACCAAAATAGCACCAGATCAAAGGACAGAGGAAGAACAAATGGAGAGTACACCAAAGATTACATAAGAAAGATTGATGACCTCTTATCCATCAGAAGTATCAGAAGAGCACCGAATGATAAATATTTCACCAGGGGCTATAGATTTCCCCTCGATAGAGATGCAGGAGCAAGCACAAGCATTAAGTCATATTGACTTAGTCGTGTCACAGTTGTCAATGAATGTATTAAAAGATTTGAAGATAAGTGTTACACAGGAGATAAATTTGTGCCCAGAGTCGACGATGATGGAGTTGACCAAAGTGACAAATGATAAGGAAACATTGCATATAGAATACAATAAATTTATGATGGAGAGGTATGAGGCTAAACAGAAAGAAGAAAGGATACAACAAGCAATCCATAAGGTTTATAGCGACATTATGGAGGTACTCATGGAAGTATATTCTCCATTAGAAGAGAAGTGTTGAATATTAGTGAATCCATTCTGGGATTTCATGTGAAGATGGTATAATTAGAAGCATGCACTATGCCAAGCACTCCACTTGAGGAAAGGGATAAAGGGGAGAAGACAACGATGAAAACAGTGGAAAGTATCAAGAGTTTGGAGGAGGAGTGTGCCAAGTTGTATGAAGTGAACAGACAAGTATGGAATCAGCTAACAAAAGATGCAGAGTTGCAAGGAATAGAACGAAAGTTGCAGGTTGCGCTGGAGAAGGTGCAAAATTTTAAGGAGACAATTAGCACTCTACCACTAGTAGAAAAGATGGTTGCAATTACAGAAAATAGGAAGTTGTACTTAGACATGAATTGTTAGGGACCTAACCCCTCACGTAGGTAGAATAATCTATTTCCATGTAATAAAGGTCAATATTAATAAGGCCTATCAATAAGGAAGAATAAGTAAAATGTAAGAAGATGTAATAGAAGCTTCCGCTTCTAGAAGAATATTCCTCTAGATTGTTCTTTTGATAGAAATATTTAATATAAATAGGAGTCTAGGGTATGATAAGTTTTGTCTTGGATATTATTGTAATAGAGCTCTACTCTGCTAGAGGTTTCCCCCTCGAAGAGGCAAGTGAACATTTCTCTCAGTAAGCAAAGTGCTCTTTCTGGTGTTATTCTGGTATTATCTTGGTATTATTGTGGTGCTGTTCTGGTTATATCATTGTTTATCTATCATTTCTAGCTAAGTATTTATGTTCTACATACTATTTTTTATCTGGAATATCACAAGTGGTATCAGAGCACCTTCCATGACATAAAATTGTGGGTTAATTTTTTTATTTCAGGGTAGAGACGTATTCCAACGTATTTAATCTACAAAGATATGTCATTAGGAGCATAAACTCACATTTGGGGATTCATACACGTGGAAAATAAAAGTGGTACTTAAGCGCACATATGTTGGCCACCCTTGTAACCCCTGTTGGTACCCCTTCAAGTGGGAGCGCATCAGACAACACTTGTATACGGATCATCCTAGATCTCTTGAAGCCCTCCATAGATAAACTGATCGACCTCCTAACTGTTATAGTGCCACCGAGAACAAAACTCAGGAAGATACTCTCTAGTACCAGGGTAGTCAGGTAGTACTGATAAGGGCATGGTCTAGCCTCCTTAGTTGGTTCCTTGAGATATTGGGCCAAGTACTATTGTTGGACCCCGCACGTAAATCAAAGAGCTATAGCACAAGGAAAACCCTTGTCTGTAGAACCCTTGAATACTCTAACTCATGGGACGGAAACAAAAACATAACAGAAAACATCTATTGTTGGGAAATTGTGTCTCCTTCATTCAGATTGTGAAATTACTACACATTTCTTCCTATTAAGCATTTGGGCATTTCATCACTGCAATATTCTTTAGATTGGAGTATAACTCCATAGGAGTAACAAAAAAAAAAAGTATGGATAGTGTTGGCACCATTATTTGAGACCTATCCCGTTGGATTTCTCTCTTCGCCCTTATCACAGTCATACCTATCATTTTTCAACAAATTTTTTTTCTCGTGGACCCGACCCCCTTCCAACAACCTTATTTGGGATTTACCCCATTGGATTCAACTCATCTCCCTAATCATTTTGATACACTTCACCCATAACCCATTTTTTGTGTGGTCCCACCCACCCCTTTTTGTGTTCCCTCTTCATCATGGACCGCACTCGTAGCCAAGACTTGGAAGCTCGCTTCAATGCCTTGCACTCTAATTTCACAGAAACCCAACAATAAGTGAGACAACTCAGTACCAATATTTCCACCATCAATAAAAACATGCATTCCTCCATCAACGACAAAATAGAGAACCTCAAACAAGACCTTGTTACCCAACTTGAATTCGTCACTACGATGATCTATGCCAAGCTGCATATCCCTACAGATCTTCCCTCATCTAACTTGCCTTTGCAAACCAAAGGTGAAACTTCCTCTCATTCCCATAATTTTTAGCCCCATCACTTTCAACGTGACCTACACCTTCTGTGTGTGGATGTGACCACATTTGATGGTTTGGATCCCACTAGTTGGGTAACTCAAATGGAACATTATTTCTCTTTGTATGGAATTATAGATGAGTTGTCCAAACTCCGATATGGTGTTCTCCACCTAGATCAAGAACGTTGGCAATGGTGGCAATGGATAAAAAATGTCTGCCAAGGGTATGTGGCTTGGACACACTTTGTGGCAGAGCTTTATGAATGCTTTGACACTAACACCAACCATTTAGGTTGTTTGACCAACTTGAAACAATATGGCACAGTGGAAGATTTTATATCCGCTTTTGAGCAATTGGATTTTCATATAGAGGGCATGTCTGATGTTTTTTTCCGAGAATGTTTTATGAGTGGCCTCAAGGATGAGATTTGTACCCACGTCCTCGTGGATTGGCCTCAAAGTTGGGTGGATGCTACTAAAATAGCTAAGGAAGCACAACAAGTTGTCTCTTCTCAAAACCGAAAACCCTCCTTTATTCCTCACACTAAACCAATCACTCCCACTCCTCCTTCTACTCCACTAAAGATCCAGAAATTGACTATGGCCAAAATGGCTGAACGCCAACTCAAAGGCCTTTGTTGTAATTGTGATGACAAATATTTTTTTGGGCACAAGTGTAAGGAACAAATGATTTTTATGGACATCTCAGAGGATTTTTTGGAAGATGATGTTGAGGCTCCCGTTGTGTCCATTTCACCTGAACCCACTGACATGACCCCTCCCTCAGACCCTCCCAAAGTAGAACCGGTCATTTCCCTAAATGTTCTCAATGTCTTCTCTTCTCCCCAAACCCTCAAGCTAATTGGTTACATTACACATAGGAAGGTCATCATTCTTGTTGATAGTGGAAGCACCCGTAATTTTATTCATCGCCGCATTGCCCAAGAAACTAATTTCTATATCTGTGCCATCAATAATTTTCAAATCATGATTGCCAATGGCAGGTCCAAGAAATGTGGAGGGCGTTGTGAAAATGTGCATCTCCAAATTGTTGAGTACCACATGAAATCTCATATGTTTTCTATCGACGTGGGAGGTTGTGACATTGTGTTGGGTGCAGAATGGCTTAGGACTTTGGGTCTCATTCTCATGGATTTTAAGGAATTAACCATGGAATTCGACCAGGAGGGCCAACAATATAAGTTTTAAGGAATCATCGTCGGTTCCCTGGAGATCATCAGTTCCCATCGCATGGAAAAGCTGCTCAAAAAAGGTCATTATGGCATTATTTCCCAACTCCATGCCATACAAGCCACTGAGACACCCTCTATGTCACATGACCTCCAATCCATCCTCTCTAAACATCAAGTGGCTTTTTCTACTTCCCAGGGATTCCCTCCTTCCCATGGTGTTCATGATCATTCCATTCCCCTTGTCCCAGGAAGCCTTCCTCCCAATATCTGTCCCTATCATCATCCCTTTTCCCAAAAAAATGAAATTGAAAAAATTGTTCAAGAATTGCTCAACGCAAGTGTTATCCACCCTAGTATGAGCCCCTACTCTTCTCATGTGGTCATGGTCCTTAATAAAGAAGGTTTTTGGCGCATGTATCCTCAATTCTGCACCCTCAACAAACTCACCATTAAAGACAAATTTATCATTCCTGTCATTGATGACCTCTTGGATGAATTGAGTGGTGCCCAGTTCTTTACTAAAATTGATCTTGGTTCTGGCTACCACCATATCCATATGAACAAGGAAAACATTCCTAAGACTGCATTTAGAACTCATGAGGGCTACTATGAGTTTTTGGTCATGCCCTTTGGCTTGTGTAATGCTCTCTCCACTTTCCAAAGCCTCATGAATCATGTCTTTCATCCTTTTATATGTCATTTTGTCTTAGTTTTCTTTGATGATATCCTCATCTATAGTAAAACCTGAACAACCCATCTTTCTCATGTGGATCGAGTTCTCCATCTACTCTCTCAACACCAACTTTTCCTCAAACAATCTAAATGTGCTTTTGGTGCCTCGGAAGTCGAGTACTTGGGTCATCTTGTTGGCAAGGCCGGTGTCTGGGAGGATTCTAAAAATATTGAATCTATGCAAGATTGGCCTCAACCAAAGACTCTTAAAAGCTTGTGTGGATTTCTAGGTTTAACAGGTTATTATCGCAAGTTTTTTAAGAATTATGGAAATATTGTGGCACCTCTCACTACTCTCCTTAAAAAGAATTCTTTCACTTGGACTCCAGAAGCTGCTTAGGATTTTCAATCCTGAAGATGTCCATGTGCACCACTCTATTCCCGTCCCTTCCTGATTTCACAAAGACCTTTGTCCTAGAATGTGATGCTTTCGCGAAAGGAATTGGTGCAGTCCTTATGCAAGAGGGTCGGCCTTTGGCCTTTACCAGCAAACAACTATCAGAGCGACATTTGGGAATGTTGGCTATTCTGCATGCCATGGATCTTTGGTGCCCTTATATATTGGGGAAATGCTTCCAAATTAAGACAGATCATCAAAGCCTCAAGTATTTTCTAGAACAACACATTTCCACCCTAGAGCAACAAAAATGGGTGACTAAGCTCTTTGGATAGGATTATGAGATCATTTACAAGAAATGAAAAGACAATGTGGTTGTTGATGCACTTTCCATAAAATATGAATATGAAGAGTCCCTTTTTTCTCTCTCCTTCATTGTCCCAGATTGGCTCCAAGTTGTTCGCCAGGAATGGCTACACGATCCCAAAAGTTCGCATCTGATACAACAATTGCAGGCCAATTCTCTAGTCTCCCCAGGTTACTCTTGGATCAATGATGAGCTTCGATACAAAGGTCATTTGTATTTAAGTAAACAGTTAAAACTTAAATCCACGATACTTTATGAGCTTGATGTTAAAACCACCACTGGGCACTCCGAGTTTACCAAAACCTATGACCGAGTCAAACGTTCTTTTTTCTGGGATGGTATGAAACATGACGTTCACAATTTTGTGGCTAAATGTGATGTTTGTCAACGCAACAAGGGAGAAATAGTCAAATCTCCTGGCACACTACAACCGCTTTCGATTCCCCCTTCTATTTGACGGGATATCTCTATGGATTTTATTGTAGGCTTACCTAAATCAGGAAATAAATCAGTCATCATGGTGGTAGTTTATCATCTTTCCAAGTATGCTCATTTCTGTGCTCTTCAACACCCATTTACAGCCTGCACTGTGGCTCAACTTTTCATGGATCAGGTCTGTAGGCTTCATGGCATGCCTCATTCTATTGTTTTTTATCGTGACCCAACTTTCACCAGCAATTTTTGGCAAGAACTGTTCAAGCTACAAGGCACCCAATTGCATCTCAACACAACTTATCATCCCCAAACTGTGTCGCAAGACCTCCAATCCATCCTCTATGCCGCAGGACCTCCAATACATCCTTTGTGCCACGTTATTTCCCAACTCCATGCCATACAAGCCAATGAGACACCCTCTGTGCCGCAGGACCTCCAATCCATCCTCTCTAAAAATCAAGTGGTTTTTTCCACTCCACAGGGACTCCCTCCCTCCCATGGTTTTCATGATCATTCCATTCCCCTTGTCCTGAAAAGCTTTCCTCCCAATATCTGTCCCTATCGTCATCCATTTTCCCAAAAAAATGAAATTGAGAAAATTGTTCAAGAATTTCTCAACGCAGGTGTTATCCACCCTAATATGAGCCCCTACTCTTCTCCTGTGGTCATGGTCGTTAATAAAGAAGGTTCTTGGCGCATGTATCCTAACTTCCTCACCCTCAACAAACTCACCATTAAAGACAAATTTATCATTCTTGTCATTGATGACCTCTTGGATGAATTGAGTGGCACCTAGTTCTTTACTAAACTTGATCTTCGTTCTGGCTACCACCGGATCCATATGAATGAGGAAAACATTCCTAAGACTGCATTTAGAACTCATGAGGGCCACTATGATTTTTTTTTCATGCCCTTTGGCTTGTGCAATGCTCCCTCCACTTTCCAAAGCCTCATGAATCATGTATTTCGTCTTTTTCTTCATCATTTTGTCTTAGTTTTCTTTGATGATATCCTCATCTATAGTAAAACATGGAAATCCCATATTGCTCATGTGGATTGAGTTCTCAATCTACTCTCTCAGCACCAACTTTTCCTCAAACAATCTAAATGTGTTTTTGGTGCTTCAGAAGTCGAGTACTTGGGTCATCTTGTTGCCAAAGCCGGTGTCTGGGTGGATCCTAAAAGATTGAAGCTATGCAATATTGGCCTCACCCAAAGACTCTCAAAATATTGTGTGGATTTATGGGTTTAATAGGTTATTATCTCAAGTTTGTTAAGAATTATGGAAATATTGCAGCACCTCTCACTGCTCTCCTTAAAAAGAATTCTTTCACTTGGACTCTAGCAGTTGCTCAGGATTTTCAAACCTTGAAGATGGCAATGTGCACCACTCTAGTCCTGTCCTTTCCTGATTTCACAAAGACCTTTGTCTTGTAATGTGATGCTTCCATGAAAGGAATTGGTGCAGTCCTTATGCAAGAGGGTCGACCTTTGGCATTTACCAGCAAACAACTGTCAGAGCGACATTTGGGAAAATCAATCTATGAAAAGGAAATGTTGGCTATTCTGCATGTCATGGATCTTTGGCGCCCTTATCTATTGGGGAAACACTTCCAAATTAAGACAGATCATCAAAGCCTCAAGTATTTTCTGGAATAACGCCTTTCCTCCCTAGAGCAACAAAAATGGGTGACTAAGCTCTTTGGATATGATTATGAGATCATTTACAAGAAATGAAAATACAATGTGGTTGTTGATGCACTTTCCATAAAATATGAAGATGAAGGGTCCATTTTTTCTCTCTCCTTCATTGTCCCAAATTGGCTCCAAGTGGTTCGCCAGGGATGGCTACACGATCCTAAAAGTTCGCATCTGATACAACAATTGCAGGACAATCCTCTAGTCTCCCCAGGGTGCTCTTGGCTCAATGATGAGCTTCGATACAAAGGTCATTGTATTTAAGTAAACAATCAAAACTTAAATCCACGGTACTTTCTGATCTTCATGATACACCCACCGCTGGGCCCTTCAGGTTTACCAAAACCTATGACCGGGCCAAAAGTTCTTTTTTCTGGTATGGTATGTATTAGCACCAGAAGTCACTCTTGGATTGCAGTAGGAGTAAGCCCAATACCCATCAGTTTTATATGTCATGAATTGGTTTTAATAGTGGTATAATGGATGCAGACTCAAGATATATCATTTTATTTCAAAAACTAGGGGCAATTATGCATAGATAATGAGGTCTCGATCTAACTTCAAACAGCTAAATAGTATAGTGGTGAATAGGTGGAAGAACAAGAGAAAGTGTATAGGACTACTATGGACATCCGGTCTTCCAGTAGCCTAGGGAGGAAAAGCTTCAGAGGCGAGATCCTCTCTGATCTAAGAACTTCAAGATACTGAAAACGTTATAGCAACAATTTAATATAACCTACATTACATTACAGTCACAACAGCTCGACTGGATCATCCATGCCCGAGTTTCTAGTATTAGAGGTCAAGATAAATAGAGGATAAAGTTGATTTTTATTAAACAAGAAGTCCCAGAATCACATTCATAATTGGAGAACCAGGAACTTTACTAAAACATTACATACGGAAGCTCATCTCTACCATTGACACTAACAAAATGGAAAAATTGTCTACATATACTTAGAACTGGCTTGGACTGCTTGAAACGTGATCATGTCATGCATTCAAGGCTTTACATTGATGAGCTTCTCTATCAGGCTGCACATGCAGATGTTGATCAGACTGTCCATGCACTCTTTTGTTGGACGCGATCTCTGTCAGTCCAGACTGATAGCCTGCCTCTGCACTTTTTCCATTTCTGACCTTCTATTTATGGAAGGAGACGATGTCTCACCCACCTTCCACACTTTCATTAAATGATTCATCGAGATCTGAGTAAACAGAGTTAACGCCTGCGCTTGGAGATGTGGTTGTCTTTCTTTCACTTTCTATGCCTTGTTAGATGCATACGGGGAAGATTAGACAGTGACCTTGGATGTTGACGAGGAGGAACGAGCATGGTTTCAGTAGGATACAAAACATGCTTGGTGGCCAGGTGGAAGGATGTGGAAATGGTGAGGCGAAGAAGAGGATGTGGTGGCGAAAGGAGAATGGGGATGACCACACAGGTGGGGACAACACTAGAGATAGATGGTGGGTTATGAGAGACAAAGGCTGGAAGGGGAAGTGACATGAGACAGGAAGTGGAGTACACATGGCAGGTGAGGATAAGTGAGGAGTGGCACTGACACAACGGTGGAGAAGGGACAGGTGAGTGGAAGACAAGTGTCAGCGGGAGGTGAGGTTGATAAACGGAAGCAGTAAGCGAAATATCGGAGGGGGGGGTATGTGGTTAGTGGTTTAGCTCGGGGGGGTGTCTGACATCACGAAGAGGTGCCACGATAGTGGGGGGCCCGCACTAGAAAACCACCATATCATACCACCCCCCCTTTAAAGGCAGAATGGAGGGGGGGGTCCGGAATTGAACCTGCGTTGTAGATCTGAGCGTGCAGATCTCAGCCGCTAAGACCCATGCACCTCTTAAAATAATGCGTCCAATAAAAAAAACTTAGGATAAGTGGGTTTTTAGCCCACTTCTTGTCATTCTTTTTTTCGTGGTGTCCATTCTGAAGGAAGAACACCCCCCTTACCAACATATGTGAAAACATTAGGCTCCATGGGGGATAGAGTCCTCCCTACGAAGCTCTAAGAACCTTTATGCAACTTCAGTGACTTGCTTTGGGCTATGGAGTCATTTATTAAAACTGAAGAGATAAATAGGAAAACAATATTTACAAACACAAGGAAACCACTTGGGGCTCAAATAAAACATTTCTTCAGGAAATGCCCATTCATAGGGCCATTAAAAACTTCTTTGCCCTTCAAGTCCTGCAACCTGTAAGTATTATTTGAAAATACTTCAGAGATTGTGAAAGGCTCGATCCATAGGGCTTCAAACTTGTTTTGCTTTCCTCTGTCCTGCCTAGGTGCATCCCATTTAAGCACTAGATCTCCAAGTTGGAAATCTTCTTTTCTTGTCTTTCTGTCAAAGGCTTGCTTGATCCTTTGTTGATGATCATGAGCTTTGTCCATCACTTACTATTTGGTCTATTGCACTTCCACCAGTTGATGAATCCTTCTGATCATATCATTAGGCTCTCCATGATAATCTTGAAATAACTTTTCTACAAGTAGAGCTAGCTGGGAGGGGAAAAAATCTTCAGACCCATAAACAAGATGGAAATGGGAGATACCTATGGATCTTTTTGCTGTCACTCGATCAGCCCACAAAGAAAATTTTATCTTTGAATCCCATGCCTTCTTATTTTCTTCTAATAATCTTTTAATAAGCTTGATCAGACCTTTGTTAGAGGACTCTGCCAGTCCATTTCCTTGGGGATAATAAGGAGTGGAGTGAATTAATGAAATCCAAAAATGCTCACAGAACTTGATCAAAGGATCAGACTTGAAAGCTACAGCATTATCAGTGATAATTCTTCTAGGATAGCCAAACCTTGCTATGATATCCTCCAGGAAATTGATGATTACCTTGTGTGAAGCACTCCTAGTGGGGATGGCTTCTATCCATTTGGTGCAATAATATGTTGCAGTTAGGATCCACTTGTGTTGACCACTTGAAGAAGGATGAATCTCCCCAATGAAGTCCAACCCCCATTGCTGAAAGGGTGTTGAAGCTACTACAGGCTTCAGTGGCAAGGATTTGAGTTGTTGTTTTCCTGAGAATTTTTTACATTTGATGCAAGCTCTGATCTCTCTGCATACATCAGTGAATAAAGTGGGCCAGTAATACCCAACCCTGAGGATTTTGTAGGCTGTGGTCTTCCAGAAATAATGTCCCCCACATAGGCTGCTATGAAAATCAAACATAATTCTTTGGGCTTCCTGTGGGTTTAAACATCTCAAAAGCACTCCTAGAGGGTCCTTCCAATATAAGACCCGGTCAATAAGGAAATATCTGATTGCTTTGAGCTTTAAATCACTTGCCTTGATCTTCCCCATTCCATTGGGAGGCTTTAATTCTTGTATAAAATATAACATGTCTCCATACCAGGTGCATTTTGCTAGTGGTAAGCTATCCTGAGAGCTTTTGTTAGACATTTCTACCTGCTGATTTTATGAGCAAACATTGACGAAGTTAACCCCCAAGGATTTATAATTAGATTCAGCCAACAACTTGGCTAAACCTTGCCCTTTAACTAGCTTGGTGGGCTTTATTTCCAGATCAAACTCAAGGATTTTGGCAATCCATTTGCTCCTTCTCCCATCTATGTCCGGTTGAATGAGAATCTCCTTCACAACAGCTAAAGGAACATATGCAATGACCTTTGAGTGTAAGACATAGACTCTGAAAGCTTTGAGAGCTTTCACCAAGGCATAGGCTTGCTTTTCCATGATGTCATACCTGATCTCATCATCCCTCAGTGCACTGCTAAAAAAGGAAATAGGTTGCTCTAGCCCTGCATCATTCTTCTGTAGTAGGACAATAACCATTGTGTCAAAGGAAGCGAAATAAAAGATCAAAAAGTCCTTGGAATAATCAGGACTGATGAGCACAGGTGCCTCTGTCAAAGCCTTTTTTATTTGGTCAAAGGACTCCCTAGGCTTAGTAGTCCATTTTAGTTCATTCCCCTTCCTAAGAATGGTTGTGATATGCTTTACCAACTCAGCAAAATTTGAAACAAACCTTCTTAAAAAAATAATCTTGCCCAAAAAAGACTGGACTTCTTTCCTGGACCTGGGAAGTGGCAGAATTTGAATTGCCTCCACCCTATTGGGATCAATTCTCACTCCCTCAGCAGATACTATATGCCCCAAAAACTTTCCCTCCTTCATGGAAAACAGTGATTTCTTAGGGTTCAGGTAAAGACCAAACCTTCGACATTTTAGGAAAACGTTCCTCAGATGACAACAATGTTCTTTATTAGATCTGGAAAAGACTATTATGTCATCTAGATAGATCACTACAAAATGATCATTTCCCCAATGAAGGCTATGTCCATGGCTCGCTGAAATGTTGCCCCTACATTCATCAATCCAAAAGGCATTTTGGCATACATGAATGTGCCCCAAGGAGTGGTGAAGGCTATTTTTTCTCTGTCCTCAGGCAGGACCGATATCTGATTGTAGCCCGAAAAGCCATCAATCATAGATATCCTTGATGCACCAATTACCCTTTGTAATATATGCTCCATCTTTGGCAAGGGATAATTGTCCTTCTTTGAGCTCCTATTCAGATTTTTTAAATTAACATAGAGTCTGATTTCTCCACTTTTCTTTCTCACTGGGACCAAGTTGGCGACCCATTTAGAATATCTCAAGGGGACAATGATATGGGCATCCAATAGCTTCTTTACTTTTTTCTCCATGACAGGAAGAAACATAGGATTAATCTGTCTTAGCTTCTACCTGAATGGATTAGCCTCTTCTTTTAGGGGAATCTTATGCTCAATGACAGTTGTGTCATATGTCTTGAGGTCTTCATAGATCCAAGAAAAAACATCAGCAAATTCCCTTAACAACTAAACATACTCAGCCCTCTGCTCTCTTGTCAAGATGCTTGACAACTTGACAAACTTTAGCTCCTTCTCTATGCCAATGTTGCACTCGGCTGCATCAACATTATCATCCGAGATTTTACCCTTTACTGCCACATCATTTCTATCAAAAAGCCTTTCTAAAGGAACCAGTCCCTTTGGAATGTGATTGCTGGGTAACTGGACAATATGATGATCAACAATCTTGTTTAGAATATCATCAGCATAAGGGTTGGCTTCAGAAGCAGGGTCTTGATCAATGTGCAATGCAGAGAATTCATCAACAGTCTCCAGGAATCTTTTGATTTCAAGATCATCCTAAAAAACCTTCCAATGTTTGACATTTTCAGGTATGGAGGGCCTATATTTTACTTCTGTGTCATACCTAAGATTGGGTGGCAGAGGGACTTTGAAATTGCTCACTGAAATAGCCAGGGAATCAGCCACAATGTTTTCTCCTCTTGGAATAAATGATATACTGAAAGCCAAGAAAAAACTGTCAATGAGGTCTCAGGCTCCATTTCTGTAACTCCTAAGCCGAGGGTGTTTGGCCTGATAAATATTTTTGATCTACTGAACAATCATCTCAGCATATCCAAACACAAATATTTCTTTAATCCCCATGTCCTTTGCAGCCCTTAAGCCCAAAACAAGAGCTTCATACTCTGCCACATTATTGGTAGCTTCAAACTCGAATTTGTATGACAAAGATACAATTTCCTAAGTAGGGGAAACAAAAACTACCCCCGCACCAACACCATATTTAGAAGAAGCCTCGTCAAAGAAAATTTTCCACATGGAGGTGATTGGGGGAGAATCCTCCTGGGGGGAAATTGGTTGCTTTCTAATTTGAAGAGGAGCTTCAGGGGTGTTGGTGAGCTGCAATAAGCTGGATCTTAAATCAATGTCAAGGGAAAATATAGGATGGTTGGTAGGGTCTGCCTCATCACTGACAATGTAGGCCAACTGAAATTCTCTGTACAGTCTTATGTGCTCCCCTCCAAAGACTGGAATGGTAGCATATGTTAGGTCCATCTGTAATGTTCCCCCAAGATATTTAATCCAAGATCTTAACAATAGCATGCCAAACTTAGGAGGGACATCATCTACCACAATGTCCATGACCACACTCTTCATGGGTAGCTGAAACAAGGTTACCACTAGATCTTTGTTGACTCCAAGACATTGCACCCTCCTTGAATCGAAAGAGTACATATCATGATAGGCCTTCGTTACTTCCAGTCCCAGTTCTTCATGACTGTTTTAGGCATGAGGTTGTGGGAAGCCCCTGAATCTATCGAGCAATTATGCAGCACCTTATCATGTATGTTTAGGGATGTGTAGAAGGGAGGGGATGAATCATCTCTATCTTCTACGATAGGGCCTAAGATGACTATTCGTTTTTCATCTTGGATATTCACTGAGTCCGAGGGAAGCTGAGGTGTCTTGGACTACAACAGTTTGGAGAGGGACCTTTTGAAATCTTCATCTTTAACTAGCTCTAAAAGGGGGACATGAATTCTGATTTTTGCATTTCATGCTCAAAATTAAAGGAGGAGTGAGGCTTCAGAATTTCCCTCACCTCTAGGACAGGGTCTTTGGCTATCGACGAGAGATTCTGAGTTTTCCTTTCCTTGGCAGTGATTGCTACAGACTTAGTAGGCCTTTCTGCTATGAGGGGCTGATCAGGGGTGTTAGATTGCCCCTCTTTATTCTTTGACTTGAGATTGTATTTATTGGGACTGCTACTAGATTTCTCCACCTTACTCATCTCATTTATTTGATTGTTCATGATGGACTCCTCAAAGGCAGCTTGAGTCAAATGGGGAAAAGGGAAGGTGTCTCCAATGCAGTGAATTTCAGGGTCGAGCTCCTCTTCTCATCCCTCCTCATCAATAACAAGGTTGTTTTGGAGAGGAGTCTGGATTTTCTAATCACTCCTATCTCTGTCTCTTTTCTCCCTTGGCATAATCCGAGGAACATTGTTGTTTGGCCTCTTGAAGTTGCCTCTGTTATCAATGTTTTGGGGATTTTTGTATGTCGGCTTCCCCTCCATTTTCATTTTCTCCATCTCTGCAGACAGGGACTTTACCATCTTGGTCAACTCATCTACTTGAGGGTGAGCTACAGAAGAACCAGAGGTTGAGGCCTCAGATCTCCCTCTTCCTTTGTCTATGTCAGATTTGCTTCTGAGCCTATTAACTGCCAACACATTGGATTCTACTTCCAGGGCTACATCTTGCATGTTAGCCAAGGAAGTAGCTCTTCTTTCTCTTAGCAGGAGGTAGAAATCGGAGTCAAAGCAACTAGCATAACAGATTTTGGCAGAGGCTTCTGAGGGTTTTATTTCAGCAGGGATCTTGTTGTACATCTTATTGAATCTTTTGGAGAAGTCAGAGATAGACTCTCCTTCCTTTCTCTTCAAGGACCCAAACTCTGTCATATAATACATGAAGTCTTTCTTATCTCCCCATTGTCTCAAGAAGGCATTATCTAGAGCTTCAATCCCAACAATAGATCCAGTGGTCAGTCCCCTAAACCATTTCCTCGCCTCACCATCAAGACTTTGGACGAAGACTCTCATCCAAACATCTTCATTTTCAATGTTCAGGTTGTCTCCATAACTGTAGAAAGTAGCAAGGTGCTCTTCAACGGTTATGTCCTCCTCTCCAGTGAATTTAGGAATATACTTCAAGTAATCTCCAATAGGGAGAGGATTCATTGGCTGAGGTAGGACCAGAGGGGCATATCTCACAGCCACTATGGCATCCATTCTATTTACAGGGGGATTAGCGCCTTCCATAGGGATATGAGGTGGAGGAGAACTAGGAGGGGAAGGGGTTTGACCTGGGGATACTAGAAATGAGCTTGTAGGAGGAAAAGGGAACAACAGAGGATTTGAAGAAAAGGTTGCAGGGCTTAAGGGAACAGGGGTTGGTGTGGGCACAATAGTAGCAATAGTGAGAGGAGGAGGGGAGGTAAAGCCTGGGGTAGGAAAATCTTCTGAATTTATGGGTCTAGACCAGGCTACAACGTCAAGGGAAATAGGAGTGACAAAGCTCTCTCCCTCTAATCCAAGACCAGGAGGAGAAAATTCAATAGGAACACTCCCGAAATTTAAAAAATGAGAAACTCCAACAAGAGGTCTGATAGGAAACTGAGAATCAGATATTGGAGTCTCTAACAGAGGGTAATGAGAACTATCAGAAATACTTGGTTCAGTAGTAGGAGCTCCTTCTCTGGGAGCCTTTCCCTTTTTGATAAGCTTCTTTGGGTCGACTTTAAGTGTTGCCAAGGGAAACTAAGGAGTATACCTCGTATGCCTGTCTCTGGAAGCCACAACTGAAACAATAGGTTTGCCACAGTGGAGTCGTCACAATGGAGTCGCCAAGTGCACAATAGCAATCTTGTAGGGCTTTGATGCTTGATGCACCTTCAGAATCAGAGGCTCGATGTCGTTCAATCCTGGGGAAAATCTTCAACTTCGTCCCCGGCAACAGTGCCAGAAATGTTAGCACCAGGAGTCACTCCTGGATTGCAGCAGGAGTAAGCTCGATACCCATCAGTTTTATATGTCACGAATTGGTTTTAATAGTGGTATAATGGATGCAAACTCAAGATATATCATTTTAACTCATAAACTAGGGGCAATTATGCATAGATAATGAGGTCTTGATCTAACTTCAAACAATAAAATAGTATAGTGGCGAATAGGTGGAAGAACAAGAGAAAGTGTATAGGACTACTCTGGACATCCGATCTTCTAGTAGCCTAGGGAAGAAAAGCTTAAGAGGCAATATCCTCTCAGATTTGATAACTTTGAGATACTGAAAACATTATAGAAGCAATGTAATCAAACCTACATTACATTACAGTCACAACAACTCGACTGGATCATCCATGCTCGAGTTTCCAGTATCAAAGGTCAAGATAAACAGAGGAGAAAGTTGATTGTTATTAAACAAGAAGTTTCAAAATCACATTCATAACTGGAGAACCAAGAACTTTACTAAGACATTACATACGGGAGCTCATCTCTACCATCGACACTAACAAAATGGCAAAAATGCCTACATATACTTAGAACTGGCTCGGATTGCCTGAAACGCGATAATGTCATGCATTCAAGGCTTTACATTGATGAGCTTCTCTTTCAGGCTACACATGCAGACGTTGATCAGACTGTCCATGCAATCTTCTGTTGGACGCAATCTCTGTCAGTCTAGACTGACAACCTGCCTCTGTGCTTTATCCATTTCTGACCTTCTATTTATGGAAGGAGATGATGTCTCACCCACCTTCCACACTTTCATTAACTGATTCATCAGGATCTAAGTAAACAAAGTCAACGTCCGCGCTTGGAGACGTGGTTGTCTTTCTTTCACTTTTTGCGCCTTGTTGAATGCATATGAGAAAGATTAGTCGGTGACCGTGGATGCTGACGAGGAGGAACAAGCGAGGTGATGAGCACGATTTCAGCAAGATACAAAACATGCTTGGTGGCCAGCTGGAAGGACGTGGCAATGGTGAGGCAGAGAAGAGTATGTGGTGGCGAAAGGAGAATGGGGATGACCACACAGGTGGGGACAACACGGGAGACAGATGGTGGGTTGTGAGAGACAGAGGCTGGAAGGGGAAGTGACATGAGACAGGAAGTGAAGTACACATGGCAGGCAGGGATAAGTGAGGAGTGGCGCTGACACAACGGTGGAGAAGGGACAGGTGAGTGGAAGACAAGTGTCAATGAGAGGTGAGGGTGGTAAACAGAAGCAATAANAATTGAACCCGTGTTGTAGATCTGAGCACGCAGATCTCAGCCGCTCAGACCCACGCACCTTTTAAAATAATGCGCCCGATCACAAAAACTTAGGATAAGTGGGTTTTTAGCCCACTTCTTGTCATTCTTTTTTCCATGGTGTCCATTTTGAAGGAATAACACCCCCCTTACCAACATATGTGATAACAGTATGAAACAGGGCGTTCACACTTTTGTGGTTGAATGTGATGTTTGTCAACGCAACAAGGGAGAAATAGTCAAATCTCTTGGCACACTACAACCACTTATGATTCCCCCTACTATTTGGTGGGATATCTCTATGGATTTTATTGTAGGCTTACCTAAATCAGGAAATAAATCAATCATCATGGTGGTAGTTGATCGTCTTTCCAAGTATGTTCATTTCTATGCTCTTCAACACCCATTTACAACCTCCATTGTGGCTCAACTTTTCATGGATCAGGTCTACAGGCTTCATGGCATGCCTCATTCTATTGTTTCTGATCGCGACCCAACTTTCACCAGCAATTTTTGGCAAGAACTGTTCAAGCTACAAGGCACCCAATCGCATCTCAGCACAACTTATCTTCCCTAGACTGATGGTCAAACTGAAGTTGTGAACAAGTGTTTGGAAACATATTTGAGGTGTTTTGCATCGGAAAGGAAAAATCAGTGGGCTCAATGGTTACCACTAGTTGAATGGTGGTACAACACTTCTTACCATACATCTACCCACATGACTCCTTTTGAAGCAGTATATGGACAAAATCCACCTTCAATTCTCTCATACTTTCCAAGTGTCTCAAAGGTCCATGCAGTTGACCAAACAATTACAATTCAAGAGGCTATTCTCCATACCCTCAAAGAGAATTTGGTCATGGCCTAGAATCGCATGAAGCAACAAGCAGATCAAGGTCACTCTGAATGTTAATTTGCAGAAGGATATCAGGTGTTTCTTCGACTGCAACCTTACAAGAAAAATTCCCTCAAGGCTGACCATTGTCAGAAACTGGCGCCCAAATTTTATGGTCCTTATACCGTTTTCAAGTTTGTGGGATAGGTGGCCTATCAGTTAGCTTTTCCCAATCATTCTAAGCTCCATCCTATTTTTCATGTTTCATGCTTAAATAAGGTGATTGGAACTAAGTGCCAAACTCAAATCAACCTTCCCGAGTTGGACGAAGAAGGCTCCATTTGGCCACAACCACAAGCAATTTTGGACCAACATGAGCGTCATCTGCGTCAGCAAACCATCAAGGAAGTGTTAGTCCAGTGGAAAGATAGAACTCCAGCAGATGCCACTTGGGAGTTAGCTACCATTCTGCAACAATTTCCTCATCTCAAGGCTTGAGGACAAGGTTGATTTTAAGGGGGAGGACATGTTAGGGACCTAACCCCTGACATAGGTAGAATTGTATATTTCCATGTAATAAAGGTCAATATTAATAAGGCCTAACAATAAGGAAGAATAAGTCAAATGTAAGAAGACCTAATAGAAGTTTCCGCTTCTAGAAGGATCTTCCTCTAAATTGTTCTTTTGATAGACATATTTAGTATAAATAGGAGTCGAGGGTATGAGAAGTTTTGTCTTGGATATTATTGTAATAGAGATCTGCTTTGCTGGAGGTTTCCCCCTCGAAGAGGCAAGTGAACATTGCTCTCAGTAATCAGAGTTCTCTTTCTCGTGTTATTCTGGTATTATCTTGGTATTATTGTGGTGTTGTTCTGGTTATATCATTGTTTATCTGCCATTTCTAGCTAATTATTTTTGTCCTACATACTATTTTATATCTGGAATATTACATGAACCAAATGAGAGCAGAACAATAAGCTCACACACAAAATATTGAGACGTTGTAGGAGGAAGTGTTCCTGGTAACAAAGGAACTTGCAGCTGTGCAAGGCATAGTGACGCTGACAGTGCAAGAGAGTGCAAAGAAGTTGAAGACCCACATTTACTGTAGAGACAACAAAAGGAATTTTGTAGCAGGAAACACAAGTAAAGGAAAAGGTCACAACTGCAAAAGAAACATTCCAAAAGTTCATTGCAACGTGGAAGAAGGCCTAAAGTGGCTGAGGACGAGCCATAGGTGAGTGTTGGGGGCCTATTGGAGCAGGACATTTTGGGACCAGTTTTGGGATTGCGCAGGAGAAAATCATGCGACAAGTCGACTAAGGAGAAGCGCATGCAGAAGAAAAGAAGACAATTAGCACATTTTCAAGTCTCTGATAATATCAAGTGTACAGCTTGAGGGGGCTGAATGGTTAAGAACATGTGTTTCCTCCTAAATAAACCCTAAATGACAACTAGTGAGTTATTTATGACTACAAGAGAACTTGATCAAAATGATTATGTAAATCAAACTCCTAGTAAAAAAGAAAATATATATATTTATTCTCAATAAAAAACAATCAAAATTTATTATGAAATCATGATTTATACCAAATCAATCCCAAATGAAACCCCATTAATTTATTTTTTTGTATAACATAAGATAATAACATGCCTAGTACCATGTAAATAGTTAATTTACTATCCACATTATTATTTAAAAATCTTTTTTATTATTTAAAAATCTTTTTTATTAGATACACACCATCAATATTTTCCTAATTTTCCTATGAAATAAAATGTTCAAATTAGAAAGTTTTAAAAAAAATTAACCAACCAAAATATCTTTAAAAGATTTTTGTCTCTTTGTTTTAAAATTTGTTTGAAGGTAATCTCATGGACGTCTACTTACTATCGAATTCATTATTTAAAAGTAATAGATTACAACGACATTGAATGGTTTATACTCAAAAGTTGACTACAATCAGCGAAACTAAATTTCTTTGCAAGATTTTCCATTTGTAAAGTATAATATTTTTCAAAAGTTTTATTTATTTACCAGATTTTTCTGAATGTAAAGTTTGGAGGTACGTTTAAAGATGTCAAATGATTATGAAGGTGGGCCAAAGTGTTCTGTAAAATTGACGGAGCGAAATATTTTCCCATTTATAAAGTGGGAAGTAAGTTTAAAGATGTCTTAGAACATTGAGGTGGAACATTGATAGTTCATTGCTTTTGAATGTAACGATACGTTAACCTAACCATTCATGAGATGTGAATCGTGATAGAGTAGTCTACCATCTCTTAACCTTTTTTTCTTCGCATGATGGAATTTGGCACTCGAATTTTGATAATGTAATTTTGTGATTTTGTAATTTTTTTTTTTATAAAAAACCTTATAATTTCAATAATTTTACAAAATTTTATTCAAATTTTAAGTTGTTTTAAGAGATTAATTAAGATGTAGTGATTATATGAAAAATAATGAAATTAATTAAAATGTATTGATTATATGAAAAACAGTATATGAGACTTAAAAACAATGAAGTCAATATTATGCAAGGAGCTATGCACATGCAAGTTTTTTTTTTAATATTGTTTTTTTCTTTTCATTTTTATCTTAATATCTTAATCATAGTTATTTTTTTATTATTGTATTTTTTTTTTCATTTTTACTTTAGAGAGCATAATAATAAATAGGGTATTTCCACATAAGTTGAACATCTTAAGCAACCACTTATACAAACAAATCAAAGATCAACACACTTGTATATTGTGTGGTTAAAACTCACTATTGCATGGTTAAAACCCTCAAGGGAAACAAAAACAATCTAAAGTCCCAACAAATGTAGCCACTTTAGGCAATATATTTCTACAAAAGGAAAATAGTTTACCTATGAGTTTCTCACAATAGATTATAAGCAAATGGCCCTATATGTTATTTAAATAAAGATCATGGACCAATCCAGTGTTAAGCCAAGAATCAATATAGTCATGAATATCTAGGAGAATGTGAACCATCAGATCACTTTATGTCTAGAACATATCATGATTTTCAAATTAGGTAACTACAAATGAATACAAATGCACACCAAAGAAATACACTAGTGAAACACAATTCACCTAAAGACACATTACACCAAGTTGATCTTAACTAATTTCTAAGGGCCTAAATACCCTAACATCCCCCCTTAAGAACAACATATGGTAGGATTGAAGGATTTATGAAGGTGACACAATAGGATAAAGAAGGAGGCATTAGAATCTCTCCTCCTTTAATGACAATTTCCTAAACTCTTGACATAGATCGAAGTTTGGGAAACTACGTTTTTATAAGAGATTTTGTGACAACATTCATAACTTCTTCACATGTAGGTCATAACAAAATGATCTCATTACAATACCATCACAACGAAATTTAAGGATAAATTGTGGTGTGATGAAAAAACAAGTGATAAAAGAAAATTTAGGCATTGTAAATAGGTCATATGCCACAATCTAGAAGATCAAAAGTATCTTTCCGTTATAGCTAGATTAAATAATAAAATCAACATTGTTAAAATAAGAATGAACTCTTACGAGCTCCATAGTGAAATGGGGCACTGGATAATTTTCAAAACACCTTGGGATGAATTTTTGTTTTTGTGTTACTAAAAAGGCGAAGGATGAAAAATAATTTCTCCTAGAATGCCCTACTTATGCCCACATTAGATATCAATTTCAAAATATATGTAACACTATTGATCTTCCTAACATGTTAACTCCTAAAAAATATGGAGATTTAGGAAATCTTCTCTTCAATCTTTTCGAGCACATAAATAAAATGTTAAAGAAAACCAATTAATTCCTTACCATTTTTCATAAGTTTCGACAGACCAATATACTAAGATGGTAACAATCATCATCATCATCGTCATCATCATCATCATAATCTAATCTATTAACATCAAATCCTAAACTATTAAGTGTTGAGAGGGGTCAAAAATAGTTGAGGCACAAATCTCTCAATATTTGTGTGTATTAATTAAGGTGTGTGGGTGTTAATTAAAGATTGATATTATTTTCTTAATTATTTTTTACATTATGGATTCTTTTTCCAATATTTTAATTTATTAGAATGAATATTATACATCTCATCCATAGTGGACTATTTTTGTTTTTATTTTTTAAAATATTATATTAGGTTGACTTATGCCACATGTCACATCGATGTTAGACACGAACATTACTCATATCCCTCATGTAATTGGGATGTAAAATGCTCCTCTCTTCTCTTAATGCAATAAATTCAATTTGTAATTAGAATGGAAAATATTTCAATCCTTAACGAGCATAATGTTATTGGACTAATTTATATCACAACCAAATTAGTTATATGTACCTTTAACCATTTAGGTTATGCGCAATGGTGAGTGACAATGTCTAGCCTGTGGCAGCTAGGGTTAATCCCTAAGCTAACCAATAGAGTTCATCTTAGTTCTAATGTCCATCTCGACCTCTCGATCTCCTACACCATCTCTCTCTACTCGATCTTTTGATCACATTTCTCTTGTGATCGTGCCTCATTTGTGCCCTATATCCCCCTCTTTAGTAGTGGCAGCTCCTCCATCTATGGAAAAAACTCATTCTTCCCTCTACATTCATTCTATTGATGGGGCCTCTTATTTATCTAGATTTTCTCCCTCTTCAACTGGTATGACTATGTCCTTAGTATGGTTGGCATTCATCCTACCTCTATTCGGTTAACCTTGACTTGTTCAAAGGTAGTTTTAGGGTTAACCTTAATTTGGCCAATGAGTTTACCATAGGTAGCTTATGGGTTTATGATATTAGTCCATGGTATTTAATTTGATCATATCTACTTAAAGGCACGGTGAACTCCATTGTAAATTTTCTCAGGTGGCTAACTTGGCTAGCTTGGTTGGAATGACCAAGGTTAATGAAGATATATATTTGTGGTTGGTTTTCTCGATAAGTCTTTTCTAGGGTAAAATCTCTTATGCACGAGCTTGTTATTTGTCCTATATTCTCCCATGTTTCTAATAGTCTCCTCCTCTACAATGACAACAACTCCCCCTCCTCAAATTGCATGTGCGATACTTGGCATCTCCTCTAAGCTAGGATTTTCTCCCCCCATGGTAAGCTCGTCTCCTCCTTTTAACTCTACTAAGGTTACTTTCAAAGAGACAATGAAAAACAACCACCCAAGTGGATCCTCTCCTCCTCCTCAGTTTATGGTCTAAGAAGCCCTAACCTTGATTATTCCTATTGTGAAAGACATTACAGATCAGACTATGTTTTACAAAACAAATGGACTTGTTTACAGATTTAATGGTCTTTGGTAGATTTCATCAATGAGTCTCACGCATTTAGAAAGTTAAACTCAAAGAGGAAGCTTTATCTATCCTTGTGCTAAAGGGTTCTTCATTAGGGAGTTTGATTTAATTGAATATCGGGATAAGATCCCCAACTTGGACCCCTAATTCTAGGGAAAATTAGGTCTTTGCATGAAGGCTTGAACTCCTTCCTTCGATTTGACTATCAATTCCCTCTCCATAGTTGTTTTTTGGGTTTGACTCTCCAATATCCATATTCATTTTTGGGGATACGATTCCCTTGAAAATATTGATAATACTTTAGGTAAATTTCACTCCATGTTGACACAGGGGAAGACCCAGGGTTCAACACTTCAATAACGCACCAACAAAACCCTAACTATCGGCCCTTTCGGCAACACCTGCGAAGCAGGAGAAGTCTCACCAGAGGTAGAAGCAAGGGGGTCATAGGACTCAGGTGTCTGTAACCAAGATGGGACACAGATCTGTGATAGCAACACTTCACTGAGTATTCTATTAACACTACAAGATGATATTCATTAACTTATTAGCTTCATTAACATCGCAGAACAAACCCTAAGATAGATCGGCGTAGTAATAGTAAAGAGTAAGCACTTCAACCACTTAGCACATATCAAAGAGTTAGATCTAACATTCATTCATAAAGCACAAGTAAAGAACTAAACAACATCAAATCTATCCATTATACATAATAAAAAAATCACTAAGAAGATAAATGACAAACACAACATAGCACAAAGCACATTAAAGACACAAGATATATGTGGTTCACCCCAATGTGGGGCTACGTCCACCAACTGCTCCATCTTCTTTATTAATCTTCAATCTTCTTACATTCAGTTTCTCCTGTGCACCAAGCCACATAGCCAAGCTTTGCAGAGGACAGGAGATCTACACACTGAGCACCCGATCCTCCTTCCCAAAATTAGGTCAAGGCACAGAGCCAACTCCTCTATTAAGCACAAAGCCTTACATACACATTTTGTTGCACTAAGAAACCCAAGACTACTTGCACTTAGCCACTTAGAATTCACTCTCTAAGTCTCTTACACCCCGCTCCTACATTACATTCTTACTTATTTATACTTCTACAATAAGGCCTAATCATGGGTAAACCCATGGGCCGACATCCCATAACCCATTACAAAATACCGCAAAATGAGTGAGATCCACGATCTCAGCTCTGTCTGGGTGCTCCATATTCGACCAGCCTGTCGAAGTCCAAAAGTGGTCCTAACCTAACCAAGGTTTCCTCAAAACTTGGTCGAGGGCCAACAGGCCCCCAACACTCACTTGTGACTCGTCCCGAGTCACTCAAGTTTGTGCAATGTTGCTTCGAAGGCCTCGAGCTACCTCGACTTGTTGCTTCACCCAAGCCTCCTGCTCAGTGAGCTCTTGGATCATCTTCTCTGTGACAGGACCTTCCAAGCGTTGTTCCATTTTCGCAACCACTTGGTCTAATGGGGATCCTTGTCCTTCAATCTCTTCAAACACCTTGCAGGATTCATCCTACACAGGTTGTATCTTCTGTGTGACTTCCATTACTCTGCCCTAGATGGCAGTAATCTATTGTTGTATTGCACATTGTTCTAGTGATATTTTCATTCTCTCGACTGCAGTGATTAACTTCATCTATGTTTTCATGGTGAATTCCTGACGTTGCGCCTCCTGTAGTTGCGCTTCTATTTTCCTCAGCTTTGGATCTTCTGTGAGGCGTTCATAAGTCTACGCACCTCTATCACTCAACTATTTTCACTTTGAGGCGAGGGACCTGATCCTTCCAACAACGTTCTTAGCAGCTTCCTCCCTCTAATTGCTCACTTCTTATGGAGTGCTCGGTACTGCTTGGATCTCCAACTCTGTTATCCTTGCTTGAAGCTATTGGATGGTCTTAGCGAGCTTCACCACTTGAACCTTGATTGATTCATGTTCCTCCTGTGCCAAGCCTGACACAGACCTAAGTTCTTTATTCACCACTTCTTTGACCGCAGTCTACACTGCGAGCAGCTGGTCCTTTTCTCTCTGTATTTTCTCTTTGTCCTCCTCGAGCAACGCCCGAAACTCATCTTTCTCATTTTCATAGGTGGTTACGCAGTACCACGCAACTCATAGTTGTTCTAAGACTTCCTCTTTCTCTTGCTTCAAGGCTTCTGTAGCCTTCTCCTTTTCTTCTTGGACTTTTTGAAGTCGAGCCTCTGTTTCATTTGCAAGTCTTTGTAATTGGATGGGCTCATCCCCCAATTCTGCAACCTGTGATGAAGAAGGTGCAATAGGTACTATGCGGATCAATTTAATAGCTTGTTGTATTTCCTTCAGCTCCTTTTCAACCCTTTCATACAGCTCTTCCTGCTTCGCTCCATATCTCTACAAGAGATCTTCAGACACATCCTCCATTGCTCCATGGAATAGAATGATATCATCCTCTGTGAGTGTGGCCTCCATATGGGGCTTGTTAGCGTGCATCTTCTTTCTTGCTGAAGGCTTCTGCAGAGAAACCTTCCTTTTCTGCGGAGTTGTTGTTTTAGTGGGGGGGTATTTCAACAGTGTAGCTTCGCCTTCTCCTTTCTTTTCTCCTTCATCCCCTCCTCCATGTCCATTTGCTTGGTCTTCACCTCCTCCTCCTCCTACAGGCAAGCCAAATCCATTTTCTTCAGAGGCATTGTCCTCCTCATCAGTCTCTATGTTCTAGAATTTCGTCTTTTTCTTCTTCTTATTCGCACTAGACTGTCCATCGTGCTCGAACCAGGTGACCAAGGGGATTCCTATAATGTTAGCGTTGGAGAGTTTTGCGTCAGCAACAGGTGTCTGAAATTCCTTCGACCATTCCTTCATGATATGTTCCATGTATTCATCTGTCGGCTTGTAATAAGATTGTAGCTCCTCCTTGCTCTCATCTCTACGCATAATGATATAGATAAAATGTGGATCTGCATGGAACGTGGCTATCGGTATGTACTGGCGTAGGGTGTGTAGTGTCATGCATGGGAATGACTCGATGGAAACCTTCAGTTGTTGATAATATGCATGGAACACGACATTCGACTGCCATTTCTTCTACATGTCGTTGGTGTACCACAAGGTAGAGAACCTAGCGGTCAACGACTCTGATGGTTCGATCTCCAGGAAGGTGGCTCCTTCTGGCATTTGCCAAGTGACAAATGTGATCAAAAAAAGCAACCAACTAAAATGGAACTCGTATCCCTGATCCGAAGCTTCACGGTAGTATTTCTCAAGTTCGTTGACGAGGAAACTCACCCAATTCATCTGCATTCCCTCCACTTATTTTTCTGCGAGGTCCACCACGAACCTGGTGACTTGTGTGGGGTAGTTCTTTCTTACGAGCTTGATAGATATGAGTTGTCAAGCGAGGCGCACTATGCCATCCTCGATAGAGGCTACCTTGTAGCCTCACTTTCCCTTTTCGACTTAGCCATAAGCCTCCTTGATGCTTATGGCTCCACTTGATGCATGTCGGTCGATCCACGAGTATCTGCCATGGTAGCACGACAAGAGGATTTTAATGCAAGCGTTAACCTCCTAGTGTCAGCCAAAATGGGGAATCTTCATGACATTTAGTATAGTGGACTACGCCAGCTCCTTAATCCATGGTTGGGAGACTATGTAAGGATTCTTCCCAATGGTATTTGTCAAATATCAGTGGGGTGTGAGCGTAGCGTAGTTCTTTTTTTCTCCAAGGTTGAAGTCATTGTTCTTCGGTTATGGGATTTGTCCCAACTGGCTTCCAACTACGTGTATTCCTTTCGAGATGTACGTGGTGATCAAAGTGTACTCAAAGTCCCATGGGATGCTGTCGTGGTTAACCGCGCCAGCCAAGGGTGGGATATAATATGGTAAGATTGACGGGATTCGTTTCGCATTAGCCAGATCGTCGCAATGCTTACTTCGTTGCTCAGTCGCGAGGTTAGCACGGACAGAGCGTCATCCAGTCGAAGGGGAAGTCTGCAGTCCCCTGGTTGACGATGCCTGAACACCTTCAGACATAGCTCTTTCAGCCATAAACTTCTTAAGAACCTCTTTGATGGACTTCTCTAACTCAGTTAGTTCGCCCAACATTCTCACTTTTAGACAGATAGGTCAAGGTAGGTGAACAAATAGGTGGGGTAAACAACGGATGGCGAGGTCTAGCTTCGGATAACACAACTCAATCAATTCTCTTCTTGTCTCAGATAATCACGGGTGGAAAAAAGTGGTCCCGACACAACGTCCGATGGGTTAAATAAGCGAGCGTCATAACTAATTCATCCAATGAGTAGGCATGCTTCCATCAATGTGAATCTGTCTGTTATGGCATGGTCTCAACGTCCCAAACGTGGTCCATCCACTCATAAATTCATTTTCTATACGTTATAGAGCATCGTTCTAATGGTCGAGGCGCCTTCAACGGTCATATAGCTTCGCCAAGGTGAAGTCCCATTCTACGTGGTCCTGCTATTTTGGCAAGGTTCAACTCTTGTAAACCTGCCTCTTGTGAAGTATTCCATTTGTTCGTTGTAACTTCCTATAGATTTTCCAACTTGGCTTTCTTCTTACTGAGCTTCCTTGCTTTCTTTCCTATGATTTGAGTCTCTCTAACTGTTTCTGGATTCCTCTTTCCATTCTTATTCTTATCTTCTCCTAGCGTAGTGAGTTCGCATTGCTGATGTATTTCCAAGGGGTTCAAAGTTAATGTTCCTTCTCTTATTAATTCTAGGGTGGGTATTCTTCTTTCTTGCATGGATATGTCCTTCAAACCTTCCTACACTCTTTCAACCTTGACAGCTAATTCTCTTGCGTTCTGCTGCTTCGACTTAATTTCTCATTCTTCTATCAGTTGATCTATTTTTCTAGCTATGAAATCATTTAGTTCTTGCTATTTCTTTTCTGTAGCTTCTTCCTCTACTTTCCTTCTTATCTGATCCTCCTCAATCCAATTCTTTCATAATAAAAGTGGGAAAGGGGCGTTTTTCTCAACAAACTCAATGACTTCAAATTCTTCTTCAGTCGATGTTCCATGAACAATAATAGGTACATTAGTAAATCTTCCACATAAGGCTATCATCTTTCCCTTGAACAAGCCTATCCTTCCCAATGAAGGTACCATAGTGGGATTTCCCAAAATTTCCCAAGTTTCTTCTGTCATAATATTCACTTGTGTTTCTTCATCGAAGATACAGTCTATGTCGAATTCTGGTTCTGAAATACCGCGGGGCTCTACACAAATACATCCAAACTGAAATGGATTTTCTGGACATCTCATCACTCGGTTCTTCTTATTGATATGCTGTTAAAATCGAGCAGAATTTTAAGCACCAGAACAAACGGGATTTCAGATCTATAAATCCACAACTACCAAAGTATGAGAAAGACAGCCCTAACAAACAGCTTCATGAAAACCAGTCTAAGCCACAGGAAAAGAAGGGTCACGGGAAGACGAAAAAGGACACCGAAAAATGGTGTGAATTCCACAAAAGCCCCTGGCACAACACTGATGAATGTTGCTCAAAACAATCATTGCATGAAGGATTGAACTCCTTCCTTTGATTTGACTATCAATTCCCTCTCTATAGTTGTTTTCTGGGTTTGACTCTCCAATATCCATCTTCATTTTTGGGGATATGATTCTCTTGAAAATATTGATAATACTTTAGGTAAATTTCACTCAAAGAGTGAAGAGACAGAGTACATGCACATCACCACTTATGCATGAATTTGTGTGGACATGGATTTTAGTAAAGGATTTGCAATAGAAATCAATGTGGTGTCTAAAGATTACTCATGGAATCAAAATATAGATTATGAATTCTTTCTTCCACTGCAGGGTGTGTTATGAAATAGGACACATTACTACTTAGTGTCCCAAGAGTCCTAAAAGTGGCCAAATCTAGAACACTCAAAGAAAACCCAATTGGTGGGATGGAGCGAAGGAAGAGCATCAACTAATCAACAAGGAACCCCCTTTGGTCATTCAAGAATCATATCCCATCAAATAGGGATAGATCCAAACCTCGATGACATGTAGGACAAAACAAAAAACTCAAACACACTATGGAACCTCCAACCACCTCAAGATCGATAGTGAGATCCTTGTTGAGATTGGAAATTTGAGGCAATTTAGTTTCATTTTAAATGTTGGATACCCTCTTTTGTGCTCACATGACTAAGCACTTGATTCTATTGTTTCACATGATTTCCATGACAAAATATTCGTTATACAATATTACTACATATATGGAGTGGAAGCAATATACTAATGGTTTGAGTTATCAAGAGATGAAGGATTTAAAAATAACAAACTTCACATATGGTTGAGTTGTTTGTTGAACCTAACCCCAAGCTAGCTCCTTTTGTTAATTGAGCACATATTTCTATTGATTGGTGCATACACCATGGTATTATTGAAACTGAATTGATCATTGGCATGTGATGCAGGAGCATCTCTCCACGTCAGCCAGCCAACCACGTCGAGCGCGTGCATTCAAAGATGAAAAGAGGCGTAGCCTCATTTAAAATCTGAATTGAATATAACTTTAAATGTCTAGGCTGGTGAGCCATAGAGCCATGCCTTTGTGCAAGCATTAGGTAGATCGGCCATTAATGTTTGTATGGCTAAGATCTAGATCCGATAGCGGACTAGACAGCCCATTCAATGTAATTGAATAGGATAGGTAGGTTAGAGGAAAGCGCTCTAAGAGCCCCCTCAGGTAAAAGAGATTTAGAGGATCTCATTTTGTAGTAAGACGAGAGCCGAGAGTAAGTTGAGTAAGCTGAGAGGATAGAATCTACGAGTAGAGAGCAGAAGAGAGAAGAGTCGAGACCTTGTTACAGGTCGTGCTCAGGAACACATTGTAAATACAGGCATTTTCCATATTTAATACAAAGAGCAGTTTTTCCTGCATTATTCTGTGTTGAATGGATGTCTGTGAGTGTTCTTTATACACTGTGAATGTATTCTAGGAATTTGGAGGTTTTTTTGATTTCAGGTGAAGGTCTTTGAGGTTTCATTTCAGGAGGGCGTGACAGAGTACTGCGGTCTCTGAATACTGGTGCATTGAAGCACTTCTGAATTCTACAGGTTCAGACAAAGACGTGCTGCGACAAAAGGAATGGAATCAACAACTCAGGAGAATACCTCAAGGTTGTTGAATACCTTGGAGGCAAGGCTGTGTATGAGAGACACAGTTGCAGACAGAACTTAGCTGTGAGTTCTATAAAGCTCTGCCAAGTGGGCATTGAGCATAGGCACAAGGTGTGGTTGGAGGAACTCTGTTGTGAGTTCAGACAAAAGTCAGAATCACTGAGGATTCTGAGAAGCTCTGCCAGGTGGGCATCGAGCCAGTGCAAGGAGTGTACAAAGATAGAACTCTGTTGTGATTTCAGGAAGAAGAATCAGAATCACTGTGGATTCTGTGAAGCTCTGCCAAGTGGGCATTGAGCACAAGCACAGGGTGCTGAAGAAAAACTCTATTGTGAGTTCAGACAGAAAGAAACAGAATCACTGAGGATTATGAGAGCTCTGCCAGGTGGGCATTGAGCGGGTTCATAGGTGCACAAGAGGACAGAACTACTGGAAGTTCTAGAAGAAGACACTCTGGCAGGAGGGCATAGAGACATTGTGTAGATGGCACAAAGAAGAAAAGAGAACTCTTTGAGTTCTGGCATTTGGAGGAAGAGTCCATAGAGGGATCTTCACAGGGTTGCTAAACACCCTGCAGACTCAGCAAGGAGTTGCCTGAGGCAGAAGGATAGCCAGGAGGGAGTTATATTCTCCATCTATGGGAGAAGAAAGAAAGACAAAATCCCTTAGGGGTCTGAGTGGTTCAGAAGCTCAGGAGAGACAACACTGAGTGTGCACGTGAAGACTCTGCAGAGGCGTAGAAGTCAAAAGAATCCCTTGGGGATTCGAGGGTAAAATCTCAGGAGGAATAGCGTTTCATATGTGCAATGAGAACTCAGGTAAAGGAGCTCACAGAGAAGAAAGGAAAAGGTTGAGGCCTTTGAGGAATTGGAAATTCTCCCAAGGTTGGGAAGAAAGTGTGCAAGCTCAGTAGGGAGCACAGCCGTCGTTAGATCGGCTGGAGAAAGAGATCTGGACCGTTGGTTTCTACATCCAGGAGGAGCTCAGGAGAAGCCTACAGAAGGGAGAGATCGAGAGCTGTTGGATCTCTTTCAGAAATCTCGTCAGTCATCATATCGAACAAGAAGTGCATGGGGTTTAACCCTTCTCACGCCAAGCAGAAGTCCCGACAGTTATCGGGATATCGGAGTTCGTGAAATCGGGAGTCACGAGGACAGGAGATCGGGGATTTCCATAGTAAAAGTCCCAGGAGCGATGTGGATCATCCGTTAGTGGGGACACGTGGCGGAGATCGAGGCATCGGGAGTTGGGATATCGGCATTCCCGTGGACAGGAGATCGGGTAAGTCCACCTTGAAAACCCCGACACAAATCTGGGCCGTCCATCTGAGAGAGGACACATGTCACGTGATTGTCCATTCTGGAGATCCGAGCACTAGACATTGGGATATCGACACTCGGGAAATCGAAGTTCCTGAGGTCGTGAAATTTGGGACATCACAAGTCTTGAAAATGCGAGAAGCAATCAAGACCATCCATCAAAGGAGGATGCATGGCAGCGATCAGAGCCATCAGGGAAAGGCCCGACAGGAAGCCGTCTATCGACATTTTGGTCATCGGAATATTGGGAATCCTGGTGACAAGAAGTTTGGGCATTTCAGAATCACGAAGTCCGAAACCCCGACAAGGAGAAAAGTGCCATTGTGGGCCAACTATCATTGTATCGAAGAAGGAGGAAGCGCCATTGTGGGAGCTAGCTGTCAGCACAGCAGAGAATCGAGATTCGAGGAATTGACAATCCCGTGGGAAAATGTTTTTCAGCATTTGAAACCCCGAAAACCTTGATGAGGAGGTAAGACTGTGGTCACGAGGATTACAGTCATATGGGCCAGGATCCTAGCCAGGAGAGCTAGTGCGTAAAGAGCACGTCGGGATTCGAGGGATCGTGAATCCTGAGGACATATGTGTTTTGGAATTTAAAAGATTGAAACCTCAATGAGGAGGTATGGCTGCGGTCATATAGGGGGAGGTCATGTGGACCAGGAGTCTAGTCTGGAGGGCTAACGAAAGTTGGAGCACATCGGGATTTTGAAGTCCAAAACCCCGAAGGAAGGATAAGGCTGCGGTCTTATGAATTAGTGGTCACATGGATCAAAGCATAGCCAGGAGGGCTAACATGTAGAGGGCGCGTATCGGTGAAATTGCTCATCGGGGATCGAGGATTCAAGAGGACAGGAACTCTTGACGTCGGGGATCATGAAACCTGAAATTAAGATCAGGGAAAGAGCGTGGTCATGTGCAGAAGGTCGTCCGGGGGAAGAAAGGACCTATGGATCGGGTTTTCACAGAGATTCCATTGGGAGTCCAAAGAGCCGCTTCGGCTTAGAAGGGAACGCTGAGCGATCCTTAAAGACCGGGAGGTCAGGCGCAGAGACCCTGCGGGGTATGTAGGAGCATCGCGCCATCAGCATGGTTTTTTATGATCCTCCACATAGTGATAGGTAGATGTCATTATACCTTTTAAGGAAATTGTTTGTAGAGATCGTATGTATTTCATGTGAACTATTTGATGTGTTATATATTTAGGGGGGTAGTTAGATATCCCCATAAGATAGACGACATGTGAGGTCTAATCCAAATCATTAACATTGTCCCAGATGTAGGCCTAATCCCTATGCACAAATTCCACCTACATGTATTGTGTTATAGGATATCTAGTGTACATTTCTACAATTGTTGAAGATATTAGACAAACATGGTTCCTTTGTTTATTGCATTTGCAAAAAGGGGACCTCCAGGGGAGATCCTTTTGGCATTGGGAAAGATAGGCCTTATGGTCATAATATATTTCCACATCCATGCATGGCCTGTGGCTAGACCTTCTACAAGCCTTTATTTTATGTCATGTGTGATGGATACCTTGAAATGATAATGTCATTTCCTTTTACAATATTAGTTGGTATATTTTACTATTAAATAGATTTTATTAATATTTAGATTTTTGTCATGTATTGTTTAACTTTTTTTTTTCTCAAGTTCACTTAATACACATGGATACTCCACCTTCGTAGAGAATTCCCCTCATGTTAAGGGATTTAGATGCAATGATGGGTGTTGAATGTACTTTGGGGATGTCAACCACATAGATAATTGATCCAAACCACCATTGATCCATTTGGGTGATTGTTGAGTGATTTGGATTAAACACTTCCAAATCTATTTTGGGACTTTTGCAACATTTCCCCTCACTGCCCTCCAAAAAAAGACTTTCTGAATACAGCTCTAGCCCCTTTTTAATGTTGTTTTCCCATTAAGAGCATTTTAAAAAGTTATAATGTCCCCAACTTTAAGTTTGGTGAAAGGATTTATGGTCTTGAACAATGGATCAATAGATTTCCACTCGAAACACTTCACTTATAACCTTATTACATCTATCATTGTCGTTATTTTATCTTTTTATTTTGTCATATACTTTTATTATTATTTTTTTATTTTAATTAATTAATTTAAGAATCCCCTTTTCATGTTGTTCTTCTTGTTATCACTCAGTTTGTAGGGTAGGTTTAAGTAGCTTGAAGGAAAGGCTCAAACTGGCGTAACAGGAACTTCCCCACCCACTATCACCTCGATGGGGAGCTCTTTCTATTCAGGGTGGCTAATCCCAAGGGAGACGTCCCTAGTAATCTGGGGTTTTGAAGGAAAAGGATCAATGGTTTAAGACTCAAAGGTTAAGGTAAGCTTTCCCTTCACAGATTACTGCCAAATGGATAGTCAAGGATGAAGGTATTCCACTGAGAAAGGCACCTATTTGCGAGACAAGGCAAATAAAACTAAAATGTGCACACAGTGGTTAGTACTTCAAGATATTAATGACTATCTTTAATACATGTGAGCAATAATAAATGTAATTATTGACGGAGTCAATGATTGCAAATAAAGACAAAGGCTTGTAATACTTCTTCAATAAATACAAAGTGATACTTGCATTCAATGTATACAATCAATCCTTTTTATATCTCAATGCAATAAATGTGCTCATACACCAATATTGTTGCTGCGCCACTATGCAGATTTGAGGGTGACGTCAGCCCTATTTCTAAGTTATTTTTGAAAGGGAAAGAAATGAATGTTTTGCACACTAAGCCAATGAGATAATCTATACTTCAATGTCAAATTCTATATGACAAAATCACAACGTCTTATACCAAAAAAGAGATCAAAATAAGTGTGACATCACTAGCTACTTAGGGTTAGGTTAGCTAGACAAAGAGGTGAACGTTTTGCTAATTGAGCCAATGAAATTGCTTAACACCTCTATGGCTATCAATGGATGACTCAGCCACAACTTTTAGACCAAACAAAAGTTCAAATAGGGAAAGACGTCATCAGCGATTAGGGTTAGTAAAGTCGCTAGGGTTAGTTAGGGTTTCAAATTAAGAGAGTTTGAAAGATTGTTTAAGCACAAAGACCTCAGCGTTTTAGGATTAGACTAGTGCCTTGGGTTAATGGAGTCAAATGGAGAGAGACTAAAAGGCTTGGAAGGACTTAAACCTAAGGACGGGAGGGTTAGGTTTAATGGTACTGCAATGGCAGGGCCACCAAATCAAAACCCTAAGGGAAGGAGGCTCATTCCAGTGTAGCTAAAGCTAGGCCTCATGCTCCTCCCTCTTTCCTTAAGACTCTTTGGCAAAAACGGCTAGCTATAAAACATAAATCTATGGCTGAAAAGTGTTGCTTGGGGACAAGGCTTTTCAAACCCTA
>SNQJ01S0033091.1:56946-82804 GCA_010110895.2 Picea sitchensis | reverse complement strand
GTTTCTGTATTTGTACATTTTTTCCCCAAAATTATTCATTATTTATTGTACAAACGCCTTTATTTTCAGTCATTACATTTTCTTTTGTCGTCACCGTTGGTGACTTGCTTCCTTTTGGCCACACGCAACCCGTGTCACCCTTGGTTGGAGCATTGCTTCTCATCTACCCTTGCCAGCATCGTCCATATCTTCAGAATATTCCATAGGTCACTTACCTCTACCCTCTGAATTTGTTTACCCTATCCCGCCTCTGGCACAACTTATCCTCGGTCTTGGCGTCCCCATGACACTCGACCTTGTCACACGGTTGCGGCCACTCATTATATCATACACCCTCCAACCAAGGGCAGTCTTGAGTCTTCCCACTTTTTGACTTCGTCCATGTACCTCTGCCACTTCCTCACCTCAGTAGATTCTATGAAGCCCTTTGCTTCTAGGAGTCACGTTCCCCTTTTGTCGACAGCAGCACACTTTTTCCAGAAGGGCGACAGTATCCTGATTCTCATTTTCCATTTAATGAGAGGTCTCGGACGGCACAGGGTGAAACACCATTGCTCCCTGTTGTCGTTGGCCCCCATAACATTCAACGCCAACACTTTCTCATGTTATGGTGGGTCTTACTTTGTGACTATTGCAATTCTTTTTATCATTTGTCAAAGACCTCTGAACCGGGTAGGGCCATCAATGCCCACGTCATCGTCGCTACTTATTACCGTGATCATTTCCTATTGTTCAGAGTATGTTCCTTTGCAGAATTGTCTTCTGCCTTTATCATCACTGCCCCCGAGGGCACTGCAGTTGTCTACACCAACACTTCCGTCATCTTTTTTCAGAGTTACATAACACGAGCATGGGGCATGCCCACCTCGTTTGTACACAGTTGTATATTGTTACGCACCTTATGGAAGGTCGGGTCCTACCGGTTCCTTTCTTCTCCAACGGATTGCTTTGCACGGTCCCACTCTTGCTCTCTCTTACAACACCATTCTCAGTAGAATAAACATTGATGGATTTCAGCTGTACGTATGCTCCTAACCTCATCCATCAGGGGGCATCTATTATCACTGAAATTCCGTCCACACATGGCGACAAGAACTAAACATCGTCAAACAGGAATGAAGTCATTCATGGCACTGAATTAATTTCATAGCATTGCAAAAAGGTCAAAAACTATACAAAGTAACCAAAAATTGAAGGGCGCTTTACAGAAGTTGGGTGCGTGCGCATATGCTAGGAACAGGAACGTACAATGCGCGCACGCGCGCACGATGCGCGGTTGTTCACGCAAAAACCCGTGCACCTTCTAAACGGCGCATTTATGGAATTGGTCGGCCTCCCAACCACTTATGGATCAGCTCCCAAGCCGATTTGACTCCCAAATCTAAGCTGAATCCGCATGGTAGGCTGGTCAAAGACCTAATTAAGCCCTAAAGAGCCCCTTTTCACACCTCAAAGGAGTTACATAATCACCCAATGCTATGCTATAAAAATCCATGAGGAAACATCATTTTCTCAAGGAATTTCATGTAATGTTATGCTGCTTAGATTGTTTTAAGGACTCACTCCTTGGCAATAACACATTAGCACCATTTCATTGAGCCATTCACCTCTCCATTGAGTGAATGTGCTTGGAGTTCTTTCACCATTATTCTCATTTTCTTATTGTAAGGAGAGCAAGTTTGTGAGGGCACAAGAGCCTTCCTTTGGAGTAAGAAGGGACTCACAGTCCCCTTTCTTCATTGTGCTTTGATTTCATCAATTGATCAGCCTAAAAACATTGGTGATATTGGTCTTGTTGTCTTTGTTATTTCTTTTTTCATATGCTCATAATTTTAGTTTGTATTAATTTGATTCTTGTTTATAGTTTTGTTTTTGTTTTTCTAACTCTTTCCTCTACAGCTGTCATGCTCAGCAAGACCCAACTAGGCATGTAAGCACCCTTTTATTTGCTCACCAAGTGACGAATTGGGTGCAAACAGTGGTCTTATCTTGGTCTTGGGGTGCAATTTTGATCTGGTTATACCCACTGAAACCATCTAAGAAAGAGAAGAATTTCTTCCCTGACAAACTATCTAACACCTGATCAATGAATGGTAATTGAAAGTGGTATTTTTGAGTGGATTTATTTAAGGCTCTATAATCTATGCACACTCTCCATTTCCCATTTTTCTTAGGAACTATTACCAACGAGGAAACCCATTCACTGTCAGATATAGGATATATAAACCCTGCATTAGGCAAATTTTTGAAGTTCCTCTTTAAGAATTTCTCTTAAATTAGGGTTCATTCATCGTTGATATTGACAGATCGGTCGACAATCTTCCTTGATATAGATACGATGAGTACATAATTCACGAGAGATTCCCTTGATATCTGTATAGTCCCATGCGAATGCTTCCTTATGTTCAAGAAGTAACTTCATTAATTGTTGTGTTTCAGCAACTGTCAAGTTGGGGTTTATATTCAGTGTTTTGCCAGGTTCAATTTCTATTGATATACTTTTAGAAGAGATGGTAGCTGATGTTTGAGGTAGGTATTCAGAGTTAAGGTTTTCCTGGGTATCTGACTCCAAAAGTGCAGCTAGTTGATTATGTGTTTCTGGAGTCACGGAGGAGGGTTCACAAATAAAATTATTAATTACTTCATCCTCAGTGTCATCTTTAAGGCTTAAGGCTTGTCTGATAGTCAATATAGGTTGAGTAGTTTGATCATCATAGTCCACCCATAAGGAATTGTCATTATTAATCAAGGGTGTAGCCTGAGGGTAGAGAGCAAGCTGTTTGGTCTCATATCCATTGGAAATTGTCATTGAACCAGATCTACAGCTGATAAAGGCATCTGTTGTGGCTAGCCAAGGCCTACCCAAAATTAGAGGATGACCCCACAACTTTGTTTTAGGTTGCAATACCACAAAGTCAGCTGGATAATTCCAGGACTCAACTGAGATGATTAGGTCTTCAATAACTCCTTCTGGTTTGATTGCAGAACGGTCAGCTAGTTCTAGAATGGTTGGGGTATCTTTGATTGCATTCTTTAGTTGTAACAGTTGTGAAGTTTCAAGAGTCATAATATTGATAGCAGCGCCTAAGTCTACCAAAACTCGAGAATTGTTTTTCCAATTTGCACTGTGATAGTAGGATGGTCGGGATCACCATATTTAACTGGAGGAGCTTTACCTAACATTAGTGTAGAAAAATCACCCATGACATGAACTGTGAGGGGATCTTTAGTTTTCCTACCGGGTTTCTTAACACAAATGTCTCGCATAGTTCTGGCATAAATTTGTACATCTCTTAGTGCTTGTAATAGTGGAATTTTGACATAGAGATTTTGTAATTCCCCTAGAAGATTGAAAGCAGGTGGCTTAGGAGTTTTAGTCAAAGATAAGTGCTCAGGGAATGGTGGTTCTGTTGTTTCAGCAACAATATTTGAGGATGGTTGTACCTCTTCAGGTGAATCATGTTTTTTTATTTCTTCTTTATCAGAATCAGAAGAGGTAACATCATCAATGATAGGTTCTACTATTTTCCCAAATCATAAATGAATATCATTGCATTGTGTAGGGAAAAGAGAAAGTATAGGCTGGTTTTGAATATCAATACACTGCACAGCCTTATTATCGGGGTTAGGGTTAGGTTGTACAGGTAGTTGGGGCCACATCATTTGATTATTCGGTGGAACACCTGATGGTAAAGAGAGTGGTTGTTGAAATTGTGATTGAAATTGAGGAAATTGATTTGGGAACGGGGGTTGTTGACCTCTCCAATTTGGATTCCATTGGTTAAGGTAAGGTTTTTGTTGTGAAGGCCAAGGTGTCCATATTGTTGGGTCTACAAAGGGAGGGTGTGTTTGTTGCATGGGTGGGTAATTCATTTGATTGAAGGGTGGGTATTGCATTTGATTAAAGGGAGGGTAATTTTCTTGACTAAAAGAAGGATAATTATTCCAACGATTAGAAGATGTAAATGGCATATTAGGATTCATACCTTGTCCCCGTGGTTTCCATTGTCTTCTCTGTGTCAATAGATAGACAGCTTCAACTTCTTCATTGGTTTTTTGTAATGTTGCTTTGATTCCTAGTAAAGAAGGGAATTATTGAGTTTCATGATCCTTATCACAAAGGGTGCAAATTGGCTTTTTGTCCAATGGGCATTCCCTTAGTGGGTTCTTTTATCTGCATTTGGAACAAAAGATAGACAGAGTCGCTTCTGCTTCGGCTTGTTTCTTTTTAATCTGCAAGGTGTCAATTTGTGAAGCAAAAGAACTTAACATTTCAGTTTTAAAATCCTCAAGTAAATTACCTATTTCAGCTCTTGTTGCTACTCCACTGGCTGATTTTTGAACTCTTGAAAATGTGGTATCCCTGTTGTTTGATCTATTCCTTGTAGCTCCTCTTGAACATATTTTACAGAGGTTAACAATTTCATCATATGATTCTTTAGATATGTCCCCTTTACCAAGCATATTCAGCATATCTAGACAGTCATCCCTTACTCCTTTTAATAATATTGTTTTAAGAATATCTTTACTTACATCGGGGTGACTGGATCTTTGTAGATTATACTATAGCCTTTCCACAAAGTCCTCCAGATTTTCATCCTCTTTCTGTATCATCTTGAATAGTTCCTCTCTTTTTTCTCTTGTTCGGCAATAGTCTTCATATTTGTGCAGAAATTTATGTTTCATCTGATCCCATGTTGTGATTACAAGACCTCCAAGACTCATGAACCATCTTAATGCATTTCCCTTTAATGTTGTTGGAAATAGCTTTAATTTTTTAGCATTGGAAATGTAATCATAACTTCTGCATAATATGTCAAACTCAAAAAGGAATTCATCAAGATCTTCAAAAGATAAACCATGAAAGTTAGGTAAAGTTGAAAGTGGAATATTCTTCATGGGAGCTACTCCTCTAGGAAGATCACCAATATGAAATCCTAAGGTAGAAAAAGAGTTTTCATCATTTACCTCTCCTTCAGGACCTACCTGTTCTTCATGGTGCAGTTCTTCATTATACCCATCCATGGTTTATTATGTTTGTTCCCCTACTGCACTTGCTCAATCCTCAATGTTGTCTGCTGGTTTTTCAGTTGTCTTCGTTTCAAAGTTCACTTGAAAGGAAGGTTGAGGCTTTGGTTTTAGAGAGCTTGGTCGTTGAGGAACAAAAGATTCAGATTTTGATATAATCTTGTCGATAAAAGCCTTTCTTCCTCCCCTTCCTCTGCCCCTGCCACCTGTAGGGTCAGTTTCCTTGGGGGGTTTGCATCCTCTCATGCAATCTGTACATCTAAGAGAAAAACATAAATACTTTTTAAATCTATAATTGCCTTCCCCGGCAATGGCACCAAAATGTTGGTCACTGTAATTATTTATTAATTAAAACAATCAAGTGTTACATAAATTGTCAATCCAGGGAAGTCTGTTTATTTCAAAGGCAATCACACACTGTATATGCCCAATCTCAAAAGAAATCCAAAGTTGTAGTAAAAGTTACACTAATCACACCTTTCTTTGAATAGACTAAATTTCTACTTTGAATTACAGTAAAAGCAATCTATCTATTGCAGAATTCAAGATTCAAAGGAAAATAATCATCAGAAGAATCCTGGATTACATTAAGAAACAACAACCTAGGGAAAAGGACCTTTCAGCATACTGCAAAGAAGACTAACTATTCTGTAACAGAGAAAAGGACCCTATTCCCCAAAGTAGGAATCTTCAGCACCTGTCTCTGACTATCACACTTTCATAAACTCATTCTGCAAGCAGAATTACTAATCAAAATGATCAACAATTACCTAGGAATGAATTGTATGAAAACGATGCAACAATCAATTGAAACAGAGTTTCAGCAAAACAGATTTTTAACAAGGCATGAATAAAAACAATACTTGACACACTACAGAAACTAATGGGTGAATCTTGTGAAGAAGGTTGGCCCTCTCCTTCTCACAAGATTCCCCAAAAATGAAAGGAACTAAGAAGAAATGCTCAGAATGATCTTTTATTCATTTGTCCAATGTGACAAGTTACAATATCAAAAGTGAACACGCTCCTTCTCTGTAATTCCCTTCTAGCTAAGCCTTCCGTAATCTCCCTCTAATGTTGATTTCTCCCCTATTTAAAGAGGAGAATCCTCTTAATACAATTAATCATAAAATTACATGTGTACATACAAATCCTATTCTTAGTCTAATCTAATCTTCTATGCTGGAATAGGATATTCTGATCTTCTATAGAAAAATGTTGTTACAGTGGTTGTAATGGTGTTGGCTTGAGGTACAGTTGTTGCGGCCAGTGTAAAAGCTCCTTTAATTATCTTTTCTTGTTACTATTGTATGTGAAATATTGTTTCAGCATCACAAATCACAGACTGTTTCAGCAACGGGATTTGCGTACTGTTTGACTGTTTCAGCAACGTGGTCTTCAAGAAGCAATGATGGTTGTTATGGTGCTAGCTTGAGGTACAGTTGTTGCAGCCAGTGTAATAGCTCCTTTAATTATCTTTTCTTGTTACTGTTGTATGTGAAATATTGTTTCAGCATCGCAAATCACGGATTGTTTCAGCAACAGGATTTGTGTACTATTTGACTGTTTCAGCAACGTGGTTTTCAAGTAGCAACGATATATTAACTACAGTCTTCAAACTGTTTTAGCAACTATATATTTCTGATTAATGGCTAAGTATGAAAGTAATGTAAAATTACATGTAAAACAAATTAAACATATAGCAAAGAGAAGAAACGTTATATACCTTTGGAAAAATAGATTAAGGTGATATTGTAGGCTTAAATATGAGTGGGAAAAGGATGTAATGATAGAAAAAAGTATGAGCAAAAAGGTACATTATAGGGTCCTAACATCGTCCACTATCATATAGTTGTCCAAACCTCCTAAGTGTTCTTACGAATCCATCTTTGTCCATACTTTCCAAGACTCTACTACATAACTGTCAATAATTTTGACTCATATGTCACCGTACTATCATGAAGTACTACTACAGTTGATTAATCTATCATATTTTACTTCTGCTAACTAAATGCACTGGATCTGTCTACTCAAATTATGAAAGTTTCTCGAAGGATGGTTCTTTGGTCTATCTCAGCTACCACATAGACTCTCGTTATCTAATATTCTTATTACTTGGGAGTCTCTAAGCTGGATGGCTCGGAACAATTCCTTCTCTGATGTGTATTCATCATCATCTTCATTGATAGATTCATCATCTCTTTGATCTCTGACTTCTTTATTTCTGTCTGTGGATTCATCTTTCACTACAATTCCTAAAAGTACAATCTCTTGAACATGTTCCTTATTTACCTACCCTTCTTTTCTTTCAGTTATTTTCCAAACCTTTATGTATCTGACATCTTTTTTTTCTCTCTAGAATTTTCTTTATCTCGTTTTATTTCCAATCTTGCGATCTCTGGGACCTGGTCTTTGTTCACAAGTTCTTCGTATTTTCTTATCCATACTTTCTTATATATGATATCAGTGTTCTCTTTCATGGAAGTATCAATCATGCTTCTACAATCACTAACTATGTGTCCATATTTATGACATTTGTAACATTCAATGTTAAGTGGGGCCACATAAGCATTTATTGCTTGAACATTTATTTTATAATCCCTGCAATCTGCAACCATATGTCCAAAATTAGTACAATAAAAACAATAACCATAAAAGAAATTTCATACCTGGGAGTGAATGATCTTCTTTGTGGTGTAGTCCTTCTTAATTTCTTCCTTGACTGATCATGATCATGATTGAAGCTTCTTTGTGGCTTGAACATGAATGGTCTTCTTGAAGATGTATCTTCAATAGTTTTCTTAGATTCTGGTTGACCACGATTCCTTCTTTTGAGTACTTCTGCATAACTCTTTTTATTTTCTTCATTCTTCTTTTCTAGCAACCTTGAGTGCTTCTCTTCATTCTCTATAACTGATGTGGATGTTTTTGTATCTTCAACATTCTTGTTAATCTTAATGATTTTACTTCTCAATGTAACAAATTCTTCCTCAAGCTTCTCAACCTCTTCTTCTTTCTTCATCATCTAAGACTTCGTGACTTCTTCTGTTCTTTTCACTTCTTCAAGATGAATTTTTAATGTGATTATTTATTCTTCAAGTCCTTTCTCTTCTTGACCAAACTCTACCTCAAGTTGGTTTAGATCGTTAGTTCTTTCCTTAAGATGATCTGTCAATATCTTCTCTGTCGTTTATGCTTCTTCCTTCTGTGTTGTTATGTTGGCTTCCAAATACTTCTTTTGATATTCAATATTTTCTTCGATATTTCTGGCTTCTTCTAGTTGAGTTCTTAAGTTCTCGATGACCTGTTGGGCTTCTTCATAAATGTGAACATTTTCCTTTTGTTTCATCAATTCTTTTTTGAGTGACTTGTTTTCTTCTCTTTGTTCATCTAAAGCACTAATCAATTCTACATCATAATTATCTTCCTTTTCAGTAGTTTTTTTGTCTCATTTCCTTCATGGCATTCTATTTCAAGATGTTCATGTTTTTCACAATTAAAGAAAAACAACATACCTCTGGTGATTATGTACTCTTCATCTTCTGAATCTGTTTGACATGGTGAACATAATTCATCTTGATCTGTATCTGCATCTTCTTTGTCATTTTCTAAATCTATGATGGGTGAAGAATATATGTCATGTAAGTTATCCCAAAGTTCTTTGGCTAATGAACATTTACCAACCTTTTCTCTTACCAGATTAGGTAATCCTTCCCAAATGAAATCCATTGTTATTTTGTTATTCTTCTTCAATTCCTTCTTGGTTGCAGTATTTTCCCTTTTTGAACTATCATATCCTTTAATGATTGATAGCCAAATATAATGCCCATGTTCCTGTAAAAATACTTTCATATTTATACTCCACATGTCATATTTTAAACCATTATGACCATTGAACAATGGTACTCCATTCTCATAATACTCCATGATCTCCTTCCAGTGGTTAAACTATTTCCTGAAGGAACCTGCTCTGGTACCAATTGTTGGATTTCTGACAGGTGGGGTGAATCAGTAATAGAGCAATTTAATCCTTTTTAACCATATAATGCAAGTGGTATATCAATGTATCATTATGATCCAATAATTGCAGAGTAAATAAACAATGAATAAATGAGCAATCATACACATACACAGTACACCAATGTTTTTACATGGAAACCCAAAGCGAGAGAAAACCACAGAGTGTTTTTTTTTTTGTCTTTAAGAATTACATTCATTGGAAGCACCAACTTCCTTTGTTTTACGACTGCAACTGGAATGAGGCTCCAACCCCCTAGTTTCTCATTCTACAACATGAAGGAAGCTCCAACTCCCCAATTCTCTGGCTACAACAAAAAGGAGGCTACAACCCCCTAGTTTCTCAGGCTACAACCTGAGGGAAGCTCCAACTCCCCAATTCTCTAGCTACAACCAGAAGGAGGTTACAACCCCCTAAGTTCTTCAATTGCAACCGGAAGGTAGCTAAAACCACTTGTCCTTGCCTCGTCCAACCTCCCTGACATATAAGTAGAATGATGGAACCACTATAACAACATGTACCAATCAACTTGTAATCAACATGTACCATAAACAAGTGCATTAACCATGCACCAACCTATACCAAACAACCTGTAATCATCATGTACCATAAACAAGTGCATCAACCATGCACCAACATGTACCGCAACAATATACCAATATAACCATCAAAAGTTCTCTAGCAATACATCACACTATCCGTAACCAAATAGAATAAACCATTACATCAAACAATGTGCCACAACCTCACTATTATACAACCTCTATCTATAACATACCTCAACTAAAAGCCCTCATCAATTTCATCATACAAATCTGCTTTGTAACTCTATAATAGACCTGGTGTATATGATCACATACCTGAAAACCTTCCTTAACTTTAACAACAAGAGACTAGCATTTTATCAAACTTTACTTTAGTCTCACATGACTAATTTTGGATTAATCAACAACCCTAACTTGCAATAATCATAACTATGTACCTTATGGGTGTTCTATATGCACTAAAAACACACTAAAAACCCTCAATTAAATTGTCAACCCGGGGAAGTAAACTTAGAGTTGTAGCAATGTATATGCCAAGGTAGAAGGGTTGGTAGTAGTATAGTCTAACTAAGGAAGTAGTTATATAAGGGCTAATCTACTCAAGCAAAGACTACTAATGATCAAACCATACTAAGAAACTTGAACTATATACCCTAAGTAACCTCTGAACAAAGGATCGATGGATAGTTCTAAGAAAGCAAATGAAAACCCTACTCAAAGAAAACTAGTTCATTCACAACAATAAGAAAAAGAAAACTGTCTACCTAATAAGCAATAACAACATCAACCTACTTAAATTCAATAAGAAACTATCCTATGAAAGCAATCAAATAGTCAAGCAACTACCCTATCAAAGCAAGAATAGACAAGTAAGCAACTAACCTATTAAAGAAAGTAAACAACTAACTAACCTGGATTACTTCTACAACAAGTAAACTAATCAATAAGCAACTAGTTAAGCTAAGAAACAAGTGAACTCTATTCTTAAATTAAACTTCACAACTATTTCTAATTTATGGAAGGAAATCTACTAAATTGAAAGCAAAAAGTAACTAACAACTAATCTTTAATCTATAATAAGAAAACTACTATTTAATCTACCAAAGCAAGAAGACTAACTATCCTACAAAAGCAAGGAAATTATCTTCTAATCTATGAAAGCAAGAAACTATCTTCTAATCTTATGAAAGCAAGAAAACTATGTTCTAATCTATGAAAGCAAGAAAAACTCAAATATAGTGTTGATGGTTATGTCTCCAATGTCTTATAATATAACGATGGAATTTAACAATGAAAGATAACTCAAGATGGATAAACTCGATATTGACTTCGATAGCAAAGTGAAAAGTGTGAATTAGGCAATCCAGTGAGAACTTAGCCATTATGGAAATAACATCAATTATCCTGCATATCCATGTGATTATTGACCATGCATTAATCATCAACAGTATAAAGAGACTATGCTAATAAACTCAATTTCATTTTATCCTAATGAAGCAAATTCATACTACACTAAACTCAATAATTAACTACGAATTGGAATTGTGATCTAGATCTAAGAAAGAAATTGCATGAAGTAAACTAAACAAGTTTTATCTTAACAATTCAAATTGCAAAAAGAGGAAATACTCATAAACAGAAATAAAACACTATTTCAGCATATGAAAAGAAATGAAAAGAGAAAACTAACTAACAACTAGATAAGAAAAACTAAACAGCAAGTAGATAAGCAATCTAAAAATAAAAACTAAAATTAACACTATCCATCCACCAAAGCCCTATCAAAGAAATCATGAATTAAAACTCTGTTTTAAACTCTGTTTCAGCATAAAGAAAATCTAATCTATCATCTAATTAAACACATGGTTAGTCTCTAAGCTTGTTTCTACTAACTAAAAAGGCATTGCATATTAACAAGATCCTTCATATTAACCTGCAAAACTAAATTAAACCAATTAAATCATAAACAGCAATTTATATAACAAAGAAGCAAAATAACAATTCATATACAGAAAATGAAATGAAGAGACATCTATGCTACTCAATTCACAAGAAAACTCATAGGATAGTCACCCAGACTATTGGTGGGGCCCCCAGAAAGTTGTAGTTACTCTTCAAATGCAAACCACAAGCTTCAGCAACATGAATTCACCATTAAAACTAAAAATGTAGTCTTTACACAGTCTTGGCAAAATGAAAATAGCAAAATAGAGATAAAATTGTCTTTTTCTCTCTAACTCTCTACTTCTTAACTTCTTAACAAGTGTCTAACCACTGAGGTGGTATTTATAAGTTGTACAAGCTAAGAGTTCGGCCACTGGAAGGGTCGACCCTCTCTAAAAACAGTAAATTGCATTTAAGATGCCCTAACTGTTGGTGGCTTCTATTATAAATGAGGCGAGACAATAATCACCCAACATAACAACCCAAATTGAGTTGTCAAGAGTTCAGTAGCTGGAGGCAATGAGAACGAGCAAAACCCATGTCTCTGATTCGCCCATCGTTGGTCGTCGATATGCTAACCACCAAATCGCCCATGGTTTTTGTGCAGGATGGAGTATCGGACTGAGTGTTGGATGGAGTGCCAGAAGAAAAAACAAGGTGCGATTTTTCCCTGTGACATATAAAACGCAAATTAGTTTCCTGGGATCATAAAAAAATGTTGATTTAAACTCAAAATCATCACAAAACATGAATTATGCATACCTGGTGTGGATCATAGCGATTTGACACAAAAGCTCTTCAAAAGCTCAAGAAAAACAAGGTGCCATTTTTCCCGTGGACATATAAAACGCGAAATTAGTTCTCGATCATAAAAAAAAATGTTAATTTAAACTCAAAAATCATCACAAAATATGAATTATGCATACCTAGTGTACATCATATCGTTTTGGTAGAAAATTCTTCAAAAAGCTTCTTCAAAACATGAAAATGCATATACACATTCGTCAAATAGGATCTAATTAACGTCATAAATCACCATATCATCAAATTCAACACACTGTGAATGAAATAAAGCTCTAAAAAATCGCATACAATGTTCTTCAGTGTCTTTTATGCAATTCCTCCATATTTCACTACTTGGAACTCTTAGAAAAGGAGTTATAGAAAAATGGTATACCTTATTAATTATGTATTTCTTACTCTAGAGGCTCTAACTTGTAGAGCATGCCCCGTGATAGAAGATTTATTTTATGGATCCAAAAATTGTATGCAGAATACTACCAAGCATACTCTCTAACCAATACATTTGGTCATAATTGAATTTGGTCTGTTATGAATAAGCATGATGTTTCATAATTCCAAAAACATCATTACAAGTGTTTTAGACTAGTTTTAGGACTAGCCACAACCCTATTTTCCAATGACATGTAACTCCAGAAATAAAATGATCCACAAGCTGAAATTTGTATCACAGATACTGGGATATGTTTCCTCAAAGGCCTCCCTCTTACCCCTCATGGTTTGAATCATTCTAAAATAATATTTCTAAAATGGTGAGATGACCGTAGTAAATAACATACCTTAGAAAGCATCATCAAAAGAATTTATCCTCCCTTGAATTTTGGCCTCTTTACTTAACCTTCCCTCTAAAATTTATCTTAGATATCCTTGTTACCCTATTCACTTGTATATATTCAATATGATCAAGTGTGTTTTAAAATGAGAGAGCCTTGGCTCCTTTATTTATACTTTCATGTAGCTTCTCACAAGGGGTTACCTTTAACCATATTAACTCAATTTTCCCATTTTAGGGTTAACCTTAATTTGTCCACTTAGTAATTTCCCATTAAATTTATTATTTAAATAATTTATCTTTGTATCCACTTTGACTTATAGTACAATAATCACTTCACTTTTACCTCAAGCTACTTCCTCTCAAGGGGTTACCTTCTAACCATCTTAAACCACTTTCCTTATTTTAGGGCTAACCCACTTCTAACCACTTGTCCACTTAGTAATTTCTCCATTAACTTTATTATTTAAATAATTTATTTTGTATTCACTTTGACTTATAGTACACTCATCACTTCAATTTATTATTTACCTTCTAAAATCTCTTAAACCAATTTAACTACTTTGACATTTTGGGGCTTCTAGATGACTCATGAGGGTTCTCCAACTTCACATGGCCATAACTCTCTAACCGTGGGGAGTTATGTGATGTTCCACATACCACCAAAAATGGCATGACATGTACTATCCATCTAAAATATTTTTACTTGCAAATATATCAAAACTCATACCATTATCCATCAAACAAACTTGGGTCCATTACCTAAACCTTTCTCCAACTTCACATGCCCATAACTCTCTAACTGGGAGGAGTTATGTGACGTTCCACATACCATCGGAAATAGCATGACATGTATTATCCATATGAAATAGTATTACCTACAAATATATCAAAACTCATATCATTATCCATCAATCAAACTTGGGTCCATTACCCAAAACTTTGTGCTACCGAAATTTTCTACCGGACTTTCTTCAAGGGTTGACATCAATGACAACCAACCCAAATAATCAACGGAGAGGTGGTAGACTACCAAGAGTATTCCTCATGCCCAATGGTTCCATCAATTCCTTCATACAGATGACTCCATCTTTTGCCTACTATAAGTCTCTTTTTGTACATAATGATCATGCATTTTGTATCCCCATTTCCTTTCTTGAGCTTATTATCAGGTTATTTTCATCAAATCGATATGGTATACAAATAAGGTATGTGTTGAATTTATTTGATAGCTTAATGTGAAATTTATGTTTAATTAAATGAGTGTAATTGCTTAATACTTGTTATTTTGATTAAATGGGAAAAAATGTGATTTGTGCCTTCACCCGATCCTTCATTCGGCAGCCCAAATATTCAGCAGACAGATCCAGACCTCCATCTGGCCCTTATTACGGAACTCGGAGCGTGACAGATTTGGTTGTTAGCATACTTGCGGTCATTTTCGGGAAAAACCAGAACATGGGTTTTTTACCTATTATAGCCCTCTTGATATGTCCCCTATTTTATTTTAATTTAGACAGTTAAATCTAGCTCCTATATTCGAGCTATGATTTTAAGAATCATTGCCTATTAATAGAATAGTTAAACTATTTTATGGTTTTAAGGGAGAGTCGACCTCTTAGACTCTATATATACTTGAAGCCACAGAACACAAAAGAGATGTCTATGATGAGATAATTGTCATACTACTGAAAGACTTGTCACTGTTATATACATGTTTCTGGTTTTTGATGAAATCTGAGTTGATGTGCTAAATTGTGCTTGTTCGATAAGATAGAGTACGACTACTTGGGGGCCCCACCAGTAGTTTGTGCATTTTTGTTTTATTGTACATTCAGATTTATATAACTCTTTCTTTTGTAGGTCGCTCATTCAAGTTGTTTTTGTTAATTACAAACATTTTTCTAACTCTATCACAAATGCAGATATTCTCTTTTAATCATCGAAATTGTGTTTGAAAGTATATGCATCTTCTTTACAGGTTGATCACTTGAAGAACTATGCATATTCATCAAAAGATTGTTTATAGCTCATTTAACTTGTATTGTGAACATTTTAAGTTAACCCCTGTAGGACTGTGTAATCGTATCTTTGTGAATACATTTCCAGTTTAAGTGTGACAGTGTCATTTTTTATTCTGACAAGAACATGTGTATAGGTTATTGATATTCCTTGAATGGCAAAGTTTTCAGTAGATTGTTTAGTTTCCACTTTACACTTTTCTATAGAAGTCAATGTCAAATTCATTCCATTTGAATTAGCCATCTTATTTGGATGTCATCGCGATATAATTCGCCATTGTAGACACGGCCATTGTATTTAGATATCATCGTGATATAATTTTCCATCATAGATATAGATAGATGATGTTGTTTTCCTTTTTCATCAAGATAGTGTAAACTAGATAATATTGTTTACCTTCTTCAATAAGATTAGTGTGAAAACTAGATGATGTTGCTTATTTTCCTTCTTGTAGAAGTAAAGATGATTTCTTAGTTTAGTTTTAAAAGCCATTTTTAAGTAGAATTCACTTAAAGTAATTGTTTTTGGAAAAGACTATGTATTCTCATTGTATACTCATAGATTTTTGTTTATAAGTAGCTCTACATCTCAAATAGATTTTCGTTTGCTTGAAGTCTTTTACATCATATTTTGAAAATAGAATTGTAGGTTGAAAGCATGATTCTGATCCCTAGGGTAGATTATTCTCCTTTACTTGTCCAATTAAATTTCTATACTTCATTCCAGTACTAGGATTTAGTCATAAGAATATGGTGGTAGGAATATATAAACAGTTATCTCATGTTCTATGTTGACTCATATTGTGTTACAACTCGAAGTTTACTTGTCGTGGTCGATAATTTAATCAAGGGAAATTAGGTATATAATTTACCCACCACATACCATGGATATGGTTCCTAGGAGATGGTATGTTTAGGAGGAGCTGCATAGACAAACAATAGACTAGATTCAGGTAAGCTCACAGTTTTGCACAATGTTCTAATTTTACGCATAATATATGGCCCAAAGGGAGGTGTCATTGCGGGATTTGTACTTATTCAAAATCCCCAACACAAGTCTACAAATATGTGTAACTACATGATACCCCACCATTGTCACCTTAGTAGGAAATCGCCCATGTTTTAGTGATGGATGAGGTCTAGCCCAAGGGAGGCATCCCCAGTAACCTCAAGGGATCAAATAGAAGTGATATAGTCAAACTTCGAATACCCTCTCACCAATTACCTAGCCCAAATGTCTATGTCCATGAAATTGAGGCAAAGAGAAGTGTTTTGGGTACCTTCCTACAACAAGAAAAATTGCATCATATATATAGTGATTTCCAAGTGAAAATAAGCAATATAAACCTCAAAGACAGTAGACAACGGAAATATATAAATTATGATGTAAAATTGTAGCAAGATAACGGTTTATAATAGCCAATAAAGATTTGCAACATCCACAAGAAAAATGTATTAGAATTGCATGAATTTACAATGTAAACTTAGCATGTATCCAATAGATCAATTTCCAACTATTCCAAGCAATTTCTGAGTTAGTTAGGCTAGTGTATGCAACAATATGAAGTAAATCGTATGGATGCAGTAGTGTTTTGCAACAACGACAACTAAATTAGTAGATTGTGCTAAGCTAGGGTTAGGAAATGTTATTAGAAGGCTTAGACAATTAATTTTGTGAGTTTGTAAAATTAGGGTTTACTTGTGTAAAAGTGGAATTTTAAATGAATTGTTTAATATTACTTTGTTAAAGGGGGAAAGATTAGGGTTATTGACCCCTAGTCTTGTGGTTTACCCCTTAATTTATGTACAAGTCACCTTAGTCACATTTTTTAAAAAAAGAGATCATAACATCTCATTTGAACATAAATATCCATCTTGTGAGAAGTATTGGTCTAAAATTTTCGCTACACTTGGAGTATTTTGCCTCTTGTGCTATGGAATAATGATTTTTGGTTATGGTGTGATGATGATGATGGTGCGCTATCTCTAGGAGGTCATTCTCTTTCTTTTGTGGAGGTTTAATTTGGCATGGTAATGGTCTCTTTACTTTTTTATTATCATTTATAATTAAAGATAAGGTTGTTTTGGCCCAGTCTAGATAGGGAGTATAAGGATATACACCCCTATCCTAGTTTCCACCATAATTTCTAAGCTTTTAAAGTTATTTTGCAATGGTTTAGTTGAGGAAGTAAGAGGATTTACACCCCTCATCTTCAAACCCTAGCTAGGATAATTTCCTTGGGAAGTAAGAGGATATACACCCCCAAGGATTTAGTAACCCCAGCTCTTTCTTTTTGACCCCATCAACCCATAACTAAAGGCACTAGTCTTGCATTGGAGAAACAAATTATTGCATTGGGAAACGTGATTTTTGGTCATTTTTACTTCTTGCAAAGTGGATTGTATTCCTTGTTCCTTGGGCACCTCATAGACACTAGGGCATCCCCATCAAGGGGATACTTCTTGATTATGTTATAAAATTTAATCTTCAGCCATTAGGGTTGTAGAAACCCTAACTCGTTTGCTTGAATAACTCTCTTATCGACCATTGGATTTTGCTCAAAGTTTGCACACTTATTCTTCTTGGTCTAGCACACTTTTTGACAAAGTTTGAGGGGTTTTCAATGGCTTATTTTCTTGTTGTGATACATTGAATGTTACATCCATAAGTCTAATATAATTTTCTATAGACAAGTGTTTACAACAGCCTTATCTTTTTATGCTAGAATATTGCATTTTCATCTTGAGTTTAGCTAGTCATTAACTAGTCTTTATCTTGTATCTTCTACTTGATCTCTAGAATTTATTGAGGAGCTTATATTACCATATTATTGATGATATATATTGTTATCTATTGCTGCAAATTAGGGACTGCAAGCTTAACTTGTTGATCCAACTAAAATACATCATTGCAAAGTGGTTTTTCTTGTGTCTCGTGCAAGTATTTCACCATTTACAGGTTACTTGACATACTTGGAAAACCTTGGACCTTCCAAAGAATTCATTCCTCACATTTCACTCCAATTAGACTTGACCTCTAGGGAATCCACTTCCATCTCTATCCATCTCCATCTCATTCCCCTAAGGGTCACCGGGATCGCCTCCCAAGAGTGACCTAGTCACCCTTGAAGTGTGGGACCTACATCGAGGTGACATTGGGTGTAGGATTCCAAAGTTGTAGCACTTGATTTTTTTGGTTGGGTTGGGATTTTCCCAACCTAAAACTTGCACTAGGAAATTTTGGTTCCATTGGCGGGGAGGATTTTGAATCTTCTTCATACCCTAACGACACTTTGGTAAGCTATCCCAAAGCCTTTCCCTTAGCTTGCATGGCAACTTTGTGATGTCCCATTCGCAAGAATAGGCTAGCAGGGAGTGACTTAGTAGTCTATTTGTTCCCATAGATTGTACTCTGGAAGAAAAAGAGAAAAAATGGAGAAAAAAGGGTGAATAAATGGCTAAACAATGAATTAAGCCAAAAAGCATAGGAAAAGTCACTTAAGCCAAAGTCAACGGAGAAATAGAAGAAAAAGGTGTTGAGGGGATGACTTAATTAATTAATCATTCGACTTAGGAGGAAAGGTGCCTAGATTAAGTGATGTCAATGAAGAATTGTATCGAGGGAGGTGAAAGAAGAGGAATTCGACCTAATTCCTCATTATGTTATGATTTTGAGTTGAGAATGTTAGGATATTTAGACACTTAGGAGTTAGTTAAGATCTACTTGGTCTAATATGTCATTAGGCAAAAGTGTGTTTATTAGTGTGTTTCTTTAGTATGCATTTGTAGTTAGGAAATCCGACGGTCACGATATGTTCCCGACATAGAGTGATCCAACGGTTCATACTCTCCATGATCTTAACGGCCATTGATCTGTGGATTAACACCCGATTGGTCCATGATCTCTATTTAAAGAGCATGGAGGGTCATTTTTCGATGATCGATTGTGAGAACCTCTCTTGTAAAATCTCTTTGTAATATTTTTCTTTGCATTAATAAACTACTCCAAGTGGTCGTGTTGGATGGGGCTGTGGATGTTTCCCCGTAGGGGTTTCACCACGTGAAAACATCGGTGTGTTGATCTTTGATCTAGTTATGTGAGTGGTTACTGAAGGTGTTCGTCCTCTATTGGAATACATGTGTTGTCGAACAGAGAACATGTTCTAGAGGAGAAAGTTGACCTCTTTGATGTTTTGTGGATTTCTGGAAGACACACCCTATCCTATCAAAGATACCATACAGGTATTTCACTATTATAGATCAAGAGTATACAGACCCAGTTCATAGTTTGTGCAGTACATCTAGTGAGGGTGCAAGGGTTAGAGAGAGTTGTGTGTAGTTGGACGAGACAAGTGCTTATCTCACCAGTTCCTTCCAATTCAGTTGACATGAGGCCAGGGCACTTCTTTTGAGCCACAAGTCATCAGATTCTAACCGTGGAATATGCAAAGGTGCACCAGAAAACCAGGAAGTGTGAAACACTTGAGGAAGGACATTTGGGTTTCTAGTGAGCTTTCTGGATCAAATCTGGGGAAACCCTTCTGACCCAGTATAGAGAAATCTAGTGCACACCTTTTGAGATAGGCATCAGTGGATTCCATCTGTGGAATCACCAGGGTGCATTGTCAGAGCCTAGGAGGTGTGCAACCCCCAGGGGATATCATATGGGGTTAATCCATAGCTTCAGGGAGACAATATTCAGTCCAACAGATATCAGGAGGAGTTCAGAGGTTAGGGCACCCGGTTTGAGACATTTTTGGGGTTGATCAGTTGAGCATAGCCACCAGGCCAAGTATATCCTTCATTTGTAGTAGTTTTCATGACTTTTCAAAGTTGTATGTTGCCGATCTATCCATGCATGTGCAGATATATTCACATCTTTTGATCACATGTATTTTATATTAGTTGCATTGTATTCCAGTGATGATCCATGAGATCAAGTTGATGATTAGTTCTCTGCTTTCAGCATATCGGTTGTATTTCCTACTTTTTTCACATAAAACATGTTATTGAGATTGTGTTGGTTCCTTATTTAACATGCATCATATATACTGCTCAAACCTTATTTATATGACACACACATAAAAAAATCACCAAGAATGTTAAACAAGTAACTAAAATGCATCCAGAAACCCTGAGAGTATCAAATCCGAGAGTCAAAACACTAGTTCAGCAGTAAATATCCAGATCCTCTGGATTTGGGATATTTCAGTGGTATGAGAGCCTTCTTCCTGCCAGCCTGTGAACAAGTGCTTCTCATGAACCCATGATTATGGGAATAGGTGCAAAATACCTAGAGGGCCGAGGAAATATTGGGGATGAGTACATTCAATATTGCAGAGGACATAGTAGAGACAGAAGAGACATGAACAGAAGGGACTACACTTCTTTCCACACTCAGTCATATACAAAGCCAAAGTTAGAGGATATGGCTCACATCATCTATGACATAGAGGAAGACATAGATAGGACTATGGGTGACAGATGTGAGACACCAGAGGGTCAGGGGAAAGGCCCTGAGACATATTCTGACAATACACGGGCCATCTTGAATGATCTAGCTAGAGGACAGCACGATATGATGAACGCCATAGCACAAATGGCCATCAACACACAGATGATCCATCACGGTGTGAGCACTATGGGTGCCAACGCGGTAGGAGGAGCGGGTAGTTCAGAAGGACACCAGCGAGGTGAGACCAGTGGATCTCAAGATGGAGCAAGTGGACATCCTTCACCTATCTGTGCCTATACATCGTATGGGAGGATTCCTCGACCATTATATTCGCAGTTATAGGGGGGGAAGTGTTGGCACAACCATGACAAGGGCATGCAGTGCCACAGAACCCATTTGGGGAGTACATGAGAGATTATTTGTCATTGGGACTAGAGTTCTAGGTAGACATGAGTTTTCTAGATTCTTGTTTGATCAAGTATCAGAATAAACCCCAGGAGGCACAGAGGGGAAATGAAAAAACTCAAAACATGGATTTCATTAAGAAAGTGGGAAATATTAATATTCCTACTTTTGATGGGTCATCATGATGCTCAGCTCAGGAATGGGTACAGAATATTTACACATATTTCAAGCTCAACCTGAAGACAGAGTTAAAAGATATTATCTTTGCCACCTTACACTTGGATGGGGAGGCCCACGAGTGGTGGTATCATGGGTTGGTGACCTTGGGGTCACAGCCACATTACCTCATATTTGGATTTCACTGAGAGGTTGATGGAGAGGTTTGGCAGGAGAGATCCAAAACTCCATTTCAGGGATCTTACATAGTTGAGACGGACAAGGCTAGTTGATGCCTTCATCACAGGGTTCCACCGGAAGGCAGTGGTTGTATCAGATATTTCAGAGAACATATTGGTGATGTTGTTGACCAATGCATTGACAGAGCCATTGAGAGGCTAGGTTAAGTCTTTCAAGCCTCACAACCTACAGTAGGCCATTGTGAGCACTGGAAACATGGGGAACTTAGTGTTGAAACCCAAAACCTTTACCAAACCCTTTGTACCACAGAGAGACATGGATCAAAAAAATCCTCAGAGGGAGTGTAAGGGTAAACCCAAGTTAGATGATGACACCAGACGGGAGTTGATGAGTAAGAAGTTTCACTTCTCTTATAGAGACCCTTGGGTCCCAGGGAATAGATGCATGGGAAAGGAAAAGATCCACTATATTGAGGTGGAATTGGGTAGTGAGGAGGAGGATGAGGATATTGAGGCACAAGAAGATAGTGATTCATAGGATGAGACTACACATGATCCAGAGCGGCATCTGAAGAAACCTAAAATATAGATAGAGGCACAACCAAAGGAGGAGGAAAAATATCGTAGAGAGGTGAAAGGGGGAACCATAACAACCCTTTCTGAAGTACCCAGGTACAACACTCTCAGGCTCAAGGGCCTTATACAGGGGCAGCGCATGACAACTCTAGTTGATGGTGGGGCCACCCACAATTTCATATATGTGTCCTTAGTATCCCGGAGGGGGTTATGCACTAAGGAGTTTGAGGGGTTAATCATGGAAGTGGCAGATGGATACACTATGACATTCTTAGACATGGTCCCAGACTTAGAGGTCAAACTATGCAACTACACCCTAATAGATACCTTTTATGTAGTTGACCTTTCAGATACAGATGCAGTGTTGGGGGTACAATAGCTATATTCATTGGGAGAGATTGGGTTCAACTATCAGACATTGACCATGAGTTTCAGAGACGCCAATGGATAAATATTGGTACTAAGAGGTATGTCTACAGAAGCACCCAGGGAAGTATCAGTGAAGAGGATGGAGCAGATCTTCCATCACGGTGATGTAGCATATGCAGTAGAGTGCCTGATCACCACCCGAAAGGATTCAAAGGGCAGAGAGCATTACCATCCACAGATCCATAAGATTTTGATTCAATGTGAGCCAGTGTTTGGGCCGATACCACCAGATAGGGGGTTCGATCATATTATTGAGTTGGAGGCAAGGGCTACACTAGTGATCAATGCACCCTATAGGAACCCTAAGAGATTCAAGTACGAGATTGAGAAATAAATCAAAGAATTGCTTGAGATTGGGTCACATTGAGGATGTGCATTGACTACAGAGCTCTAAATAATAAAATGATCAAGAACATGTACCCCATTTCGTGCATAGATGAGTTGATAGATGAGCTACATGGGGCAGTTTTCCTCACCAAGATTGACCTACGGTCAGGATATCATCATATTAGCATCAGAGATCAGGACATAGAAAAGGCAGCCTCAAAATGCCATTTTGGGCACTTTGAGTTTTTGGTCATGTCATTTGGGTTGACCAACGCACCAGCCACCTTTCAGTATTGCATGAATCACATCTTTAGGGGGTAGTTGAGGAAGTACCTTTTGGTATTCTTCGATGACATTTTGATTTACAGTAGGAAATGGGATGAGCATCTTGCACACTTGGTGTAGGTCTTGGAAATTATACAAGCATAGTCATTATATGCCAAGGAGTCCAAGTGTGAGTTTGGGATGAGAGAACTATTGTACTTGGGGAATATCATCAATGAGCGAGGAGTATAGGTTCATCACAAGAATATCAAGGCCATTATGGATTGGCCAACACCGAAGAACCTCACAAAGCTAAAGGGATTGTTTGGGTTATGCAGATACTACAAGAGGTTTGTCAAAGGCTTTTCACAGTTGGGATCATCGCTCATAGATCTAACCAAGAAGGGTGATTTTCATTGGATGGATGTGTCACATCAAACTTTTGAGAAAATGAAGGAAGTTATTATCACATGCCATGTTCTGGCCCTTCTGAATTTCTCTCGGTTGTTTTTCTTATAGTGCGATGCATCAAGGGTGGGGATTGGAGGAGTTTTGATGTAGGGGGCCATCCCATTATGTTTGAGAGAAGGAATATCAATGAGTCAAAGAGACTCTATTTGATTTATGACAATGAAATTCTAGCAATCATGCATTCCTTAACCAAATTCAGGCAATATCTGGTGGGTAGCAGGTTTGTAGTGAACACTGATCACAACAATCTCAAGTAATTCCTGGATCAAAAATACCTCAATGAGACACAGCAGAAGTGGGTTTCAAATATATAAGCCTTTGACTTTGACATTGAGTAAGGAAAAAGGAACATCGTAGCAGATGATTTGTCTATAAGGCTAGCAGGGTGTTTGATGATGGATATTTGCACAGACTGGAAGACACATTTGTTGGTGGAGTACTCCAAAAACAAGTTTGCTTGTGAGGTACTACATGGACATGTAGTTGATGATAGATACGAGGTTCTAGATGATGTCATTTTATATAAGGACCAGATATACTTGGTTTCAGAATCTACCTTTAAAAAGGAAGGTTTTGAAGGTTTGTCACGATTCACCTATAGTCAGGCATCAGAGATACTTCAAAACTTACTGGCATATCAAGGAGATATTCTCATGGAAGGGTATCAAGGATGATGTACTGAAACACATCTGGGAGTGCAGGACTTGTCAAAAAAACAAGTCCAAGCAGACACACCCCACGGGGCTACTTCAGCCTCTACCCATTCCAGAGCAGAAATGGGAGAGCATTTATATGGAATTCATTACAATTCTTCCTCAAGTGTAGGGCATGGACTGTATATTTGTAGTGGTCGACAAGCTAATGAAATTTGCACACTTTTTTTCCATACCCACAAACTACAAGGCCATATAGGTAGTGAAGTTATTTTTCAGAGAGGTTTTCCAGTTGCTTGGTTTACACAGGCTAATATTCAATGATAGAGATGGGCGCTTCATCAAGACATTTTGGCACGATCTCTTTAGGTTAGTTGTAAGAGAGTTAGCCATGAGTACCAGCTACCACTTGCAAACAGATGGAAAGATAGAGATTGTCAAAAAATGGGTGGAGGGGTATCTGAGATATTATGTGGGGGGCAGCAATGCACATGGGTGAGTATTGTTACAACAAAACTTACCACATGTCTATCAGGATGTATCCATTTAGATCATTGTATGGATATAATGCACCCTCTTTTGTGGAGACTGTGTTTGGGGATAGCAGGGTCCCAGGGGCCAAAGACTAGGTTGAGGAGAGTAAAAGAATTATATGGGCGGTAAAGGATAACTTATAGACAACTCAGAACCAGCTGAATATCTATGCAGATAGGAAGAGGATAGAGAACAGTTTCGACGTAAGGGACTTGGTTTTTCTACGATTACAGTCGTACACACGGTCTTCCTCGAAAAGAAGTGGGGCAGAGAAGCTAAATCCTAAGTTATATGGGCAGTACAGAGTCATCCAGAAGGTAGGTGAAGTGGCCTATGAGTTAGAGTTGTCGGAGGGTATCAATATTCACAACGTGTTCCACGTTTCTTGCCTTAAAAAGGTAGTGGGACAATAGCTTATCATTTCAGAGTAGTTTCCACCTTTGGATGAGGAGGGCTAGTTGGAGATAGTGTCATAGGATTTGATAGAGCAGAGAGAGCACGGATTGAGAAACAGGGTCATCAAAGAGTGCTTGATCATATGGAGGGGACTTCCAGTGGGAGGGAGATAATATATTGCAGCACCCAGGATTGATGTTGCTTGAGGAAAAGAAATCTCAAGAAGGGAGGATTGTGATGTCTCATTCCCAAGAATAAGCCAGCAGAGAGTGACTTAGTAGTCTATATGTTCTTGTACACTATGGTTAGGTACAAACAGGGAAAAAATGGAGAAATAAGGGTGAATAAATGGCTAAACGATGAATTAATCCAAAAAGCATAAGAAAAATCACTTAATCCAAATTCAACGGAGAAATAGAAGAAAAACATTTTGAGGGGGTGACTCAATTAAATAATCATTTGACTTAGGAGGAAAGGCACCTAGCTTAAGTGATGTCAACAGAGAATTAGATCGGGGGAGGTATGAGAAGAGTAATTCAACCTAATTTCTCATTATGTTATGATTTTGAGTTGAGAATAGGTTCCAAAGGAGGAAGTCGACCTCTTTGATGTTTTGTGGATTTCTGGAGAAAACCACCACCCAAATCGATTTCAGTATTGGAAGACACACCCTAGCCTATCGAAGATTGTTAAGAACCAAATATCAATATAGCATAGAAAAACCTCAGAAAAAGTGCTCAATGCCTTGAAAAAGAGATAATTTCATATAATAAGCCTCTTCGAGGGGGCAACCTCCTTTTACCCCACTTAAATGTTCAAGTACAAGATGATTCAAAATGAAAATGTCTCCTTGGTATATATAG
>SNQJ01S0033091.1:40006-51597 GCA_010110895.2 Picea sitchensis | reverse complement strand
CTTGTTGTGTTTTATTGTATGATTCCTTGATCACATACATAGGTTTATATTGGGTTTATGCTATCGCTATCACTTTGGTTGGTTTGTGTTGTTTTGATCTTGACTGCACAAGAGCACTGGAGCGAAGCGGGAGCAACAAAGACTATAGGAAGCGAGCATAAGGTATGTCCATGATTCTTGCCTCTTAGTAAATTCAATATTTAAAACTTAAGGAAAGCGTCCTATTCTGTTTTGCTTTGTTCTAGATCCAGGTGGACCTAGGGAGATCGGTTTGTGTCCGCACTTACGGATTTATCCTATAACACATATGGAATATCGGTTACCTTTATCTTCAATCTTTGGAAGTTCTCAATGTGCTTGGTAATTGAACCCTTTTGCTTGAGATTTATCAATTGGCTAAAGAAGGTATTGCTCCTTGTATCCTCATAGTGTGTTATCATTTCTTCCGTGAAAATTGTCCAAGTGATGAGTGATTTGCGAGAACAAAGCCATCGATACCATACAAATTGATTAGGTTCTAAATATAAATAAGCAATTTGTACCTTTTGTGTATGCGGCACATTATGGAGATCAAAGAATTGTTCCAAATGAAGTATCCATGTGATTGGGTCCTTGCCATCAAACTTCCTGATATCAATCTTAGGAGCGTGGTTGGTATTCAAACCCAAGTTGGATTTTCTCCATTCTTGATTCACCTTCCTTGTGTCCTCATCATGAATTTCATGGGATGCATTTTCACTTTCAGGTGTCTTCTTTGTTACGAAATTTTTCAATACTTCCATCATCTCCCCTTTTAAACCCTCCATCATCTCTTGTAGTTCATCTTTTGTTACTATCTTATTTTGTAAGTCATTTATGTCCCTGCGCATTTCTTCACCTTCATCAAGAGTCCAAGTAGGATTGTCTGGAGGCTTATTTGGTGTATAATTTCCCTTTTTGAGTGGCATGTTGGCCAAGTATCACTTTTGAACCTTGATTTTCAGGTGGTTCTACTAGACAATATTTCTTTTGTTGTATCTCCCAAGTTTCGGCCCTTCTGGGCATGAAACTTTATTTTATGTAGTTCTCTAATATTTATTCTTTGCAATGCCATAGGTCTGATCAAAATTGGATGTGCCAAGTAGAATTTACGGTAACTTCCCCACAACTTACCGATTTTTTGCCTTTCCAGGAGATCTCACTTGTATAGCGTGCCCCACACAAAATAATTGATATAAAATTCTGAAACTCACATAAGAAATAATAAAAACTGTCCATGATCCAATGAAACCAGTCCCACTCAATTTGGATACTCTAGGAATAAGTTATGATTGTTTTACCTGGAACACCTTCTTGAGACTAGTCAATAGGACTAGTCTGATACCCTATCTTACATAGGGTTTATATAAAAAATTAAGATGACCCAGAAGCTGAAAAGTTTACCACAGATACCTTACTAATTTCTGTAAATAGATTCCAGATTTTAGGGTCTGAAACATTACAGAAAAAAATTTAGAGCGAAAATTCCGCAATGACTCAGTTCAGGATGATTCCAGAACCCTATCTTGTACAGGTTGTATCTCTGAAAGTATAATGCCTCAGGAGATGAATTTTGAACCCAACGTAACTTGATCCATCTAATAAATATCCTTAAATCCATTCCTTTTGAAACATTGTAGAAAACAAGTTATAGCAAAAATTCCAAGGTGTCTCATATGTAGCAGCGAAACCCCAAGACCTTGAGCTTTGATACCATATGTTAAGAACCAAATATCAATATAGCATAGGAAAACCTCAGAAAAAGTACTCAACGCCTTGAAAAAGAGATAATCTCAGATAATAAGCCTCTTCGAGGGGGCAACCTCCTTTTACCCCACTTAAATGTTCAAGTACAAGATGATTCAAAATGAAAATGCCTCCTTGGTATATATAGGAGACTAGGAGGTATAATTACAACTAATGGCCTAAAGACGACATAAATAAAATAATATTACTAATACAATATGCCCCAATTAAGGGGTAATGAGCCAATATTAGGGCTTAACAAAGATACCATCCAGGGATTTCATCGTGCTAGATCAGGAGTATACAGACCCAATTCACATTTTGTGTAGAACAGCTAGTGAGGGTGCAAGGGTTAGATAGAGTTTTGTGTGGCTAGACGAGACCAAGGCTTATCTCGTCAGTTACTTCTAACCCAGTTGATAGGAGGCCAGGGATCTTATTTTGAGCCACTAGTCATCAGATTCTGATAGTGGAATCTGCCAGGGCACACCAGACAGCAAGGAAGTGTGCAACACTTGAGGAAGGACATTTGGGTTCGAGTGAGCTTTCCGGATCAGATCCAGGGAAACCCTTTCGACCCAGTACAGAGGAGGCTAGGGCACATATTTTTAGATATACATTAGTTGATTCGGTTAGTGGAATCACTAGGGAAGGGAGGACTGTGATGTCTCGTTCCCAAGAATATGCCAGTAGGGAGTGACTTAGTAGTCTATTTTTTCCCGTAGACTATAGTCCGTCACAAACAAGGAACAAATGGAGAAATAAGGGTGAATAAATGGCTAAATAATGAATTAAGACCAAAAGCATAGGAAAATTCACTTAAGCCAAAGTCAACGAAGAAATAGAAGAAAAAGGTGTTGAGGGGGTGACTTAATTAATTAATCATTCAACTTAGGAGGAAAGGCGCCTAGCTTAAGTGATGTCAATGGAGAATTAGATCGAGGGATGTATAAGAAGAGGAATTTGACCTAATTATTCATTATGTTATGATTTTGAGTTGAGAATAGGTTCCAGAGGAGGAAGTTGACCTCTTTGATGTTTTGTGGATTTATGTAGGAAACCACCACCCAAATTAGTTTCAGTGTTGGAAGACACACCCTAGCCTATCAGAGATATCATCCAAGTATTTCACCATGCTAGATCAAGAGTATACAGACCCAAAATTCATAGTTTGTGCAGTACAACTAGTGAAGACACAAGGGTTAGAGAGATTTTTATGTAGTTGGACAAGACCAGGGCTTATCTCGTTAGTTCCTTCTGACCCAGTTGAGAGGAGGCATGGGTGCTTCTTTTGATCCACCAGTCATCAGATTCTGATGATGGAATCTTCCACGGCACACCAAATAGATAGGAAGTGTGAAACACTTGAGGAAGGACATTTAGGTTTCCAATGAGCTTTCCGGATCATACCCAGGGAAACCATTCTAACCTAGTACAGAGGATACTAGGGCACACATTTTGAGACAGACATCAATGGATTATGTCGGTGAAATCACCAGGGCACATTGTTAGATCCCAAGAGGTGCGCAACCCCTTAGGGGATCGCATCCCGGGTTCATCCAGAGCTTCAAGAAGACAATCTTCAATCTAACAAATATCAGGTGGATCCTAGAGGTCAGGGCGCCCGGTTTGAGACAATTTTTGGGATGATCGGTTGAGAATAGCCACCAGGGTGAGTATATCCTTCATTTGTAGCAGTTGTCATGAATTTCCGGAGCTGCATGTTGTCAATCTATCCATGCATGTATAGATCTATTAACTTCTTCTGATCACAGGTATTTTATATTAGTTTCATTGTATTCTAGTGATGATCCATGAGATCCAGCTGATGATTAGTTCTTTGCTTTCAACATATCAGTTGTATTTCCTAATTTTTCCACATAATACATGCTATTGAGATTTTGTTGGTTCCTCAATTCACATGCATCACATATACTGCTCAAACCTTATTTATAAGACACACATGTGCGAAAACCACCAAGCATGTTAAACAAGTAACTAAAATGCATCCAGAAACCCCAAGAGTATCAAATCTGAGAGGCAAAACACTAGTTCAACAGTAAATATCTAGATCCACCAGATTTGGAATATTTCAGACTCCACCTAAGGGATGTTCCCTTTTCACTTTTCCTTCATGAGCTCATATTGATACTCATCTAGCGACTCCACCTTCCCAGAATCATTCTTTCCCCAAACCTTTTCCCCCTTGGAAGTTCAATCCTTCTAAGGTTTATCAAACAAGGCCTCGTCTCAAGTCTCCCATTGTTAAAACCCTTTTCCATAATACCCTTCCTCTTGTTCCAATGGCTCTCCCTTGGGAAAGGAACCTCTACAAACCCCTTAACATGGACAATATTCAATTTTACCCTTAAGTTGGAGTTTCTTCCTAAGCCAAATCCTACAGATGAAATTCAGTTGAATATAGATGTTGCAAGCATGTTTGGAAAATTGAATATGACGGTCGTAGTGACAGAGATGTGTAATATCCCTTCTGTGAAAAGGGAAATTTTGAAAATATTTCAAGTGTCAGCCGAGAAGGAGGGTACTCCCATCATTTTGAACATTATGTATCTCGATCAACCTAGGGACAAGAACCCTCTTTTCTATCTTTCATTGGGCATGAAAGACCTATGTTTAAACAATTGCATGCTTGATTCAGGGGACTCAACAAATGTCATATCATTGAAGGTAATGAAACAACTTGGTTTGAAGATAACCTGTCCTTATGGAAATGTGTCTGGAATTCATTCCAAAAAAGTCAAAGTTCTCAAGGTATGTGAGGACATTGAGGTTTTCTTGATTGATTTTCCACATATCATCATTATCATGGACATAGTAGTGATCAACGCTCCAGATGCTTGGGGGATGGTCTTATCTAGGAGCTGGTCTATTGATCGTGGGGTTTTCCTTAGCATGGATCTCACCCATGCACACATTCCTATGGGAGATGGCACTTTTCAGATACTATACGATCGAAAGAAAGATTATAGGCACGTGATGGATCTTGATGGTCTTTATTATGCTAGCGAATGTGACTATGATGTGCTCCCACGGACCATTGAGTATGATCCATTATGATCTATGCTTGGATATTATGCCTTTTTCTCTGATTCACCTAGGTGGTTGACATTGTTCCCTAGTAAATGATCTTCCTTGGGGATGATTTTGTTACTAGGAACTCCCTTAAAGATCCATTGTACGGTTCCCAGCCATACTTACCACTTTCCAGAATTACTCCCCTCCATTTCCTTATCTCTTGGGATTTTAGGGTAAATTGACCCAAGAAGGGGTTTTCCCTCATTCTACGAGAAAAAGGGGTTAAAGGCCTAGAGGGATTGATGTTGGGTAAAAGATAAAATCCTTGTATGAACCTTCTAGATGCTTCACTGCGGGATCAACCAAGAAATTAGTGAAATGATTATCTTTGAGTAAAGGGGACCCATAATATAATAAAGAATGCTTAAAATGTTAGTTGAAGGATAGGAGGTCTCATCACTAGCCAACCTATCACATCCATGAATATCTAGTGGTATGACATTTGCCATCATCTAGTCACCAAACCAGGGTAATGGCTCTCAATTGCATGGCTAAGAGAGAGGGGATCTCATCACGAGCTAGCCTTCTCATTTCCACTAGGTGTTTTTGGGTGACATTGCCATTATCTAATCACCACGCTAGGGCAATGAAATTCAACCTCTATTTTAAATTATGAAAGAATAACAAAATGGAAATTAATGGGCTTAGAAAAAATGCATTGTGGATGAAGGTACCACACACCCTGTACAAAGGCACCCATGAATGAGACACTATGGCCCCTTGTTTGTCATGAGCACTATTCTCATTGAGTATTGACCCCAACCACTCTATCTGATTTACATGGCTTAGAGAGGGACCTCTTGGAAACTCTCCTTGACCTAGGGAAAGACCTACCCAATAGGACACCTCATCGACCCTCCCATATTCAAGCTTCACAATTCACATAGTGTCTTTTAGAAATTAATTGTTTGATATAGTGATATTTGATGCATGTGCTTAGGTGGCTCATTTATTGATTGGATTCACTTATCATGATGTTATGACTTGAGATCCTTGAAGGGCGTGCTCATTTGTCTTTGCAGGACCTAGTTGGTGGACATTTTTGGGAGAAAAAACCTAGCTTAGGCTTCCATGGTGTTGCAAGCCCACAGGTTGGATGCCAAGGGCCCACATGATGGATAAAGAAGATCAAACTTGAAATTCCTTGAATATGATGTGGATGATGTATCCTAGCCCTCACATGCCAAACGTTTTTCCTATGAGAGGTAAAATGTCTCATTTTTTAGCATGACGTCATCTAGGGGGTTAGGGATTAGTGTTGATGTAGCCACTCATTGAAACATGGACATTTTGAGGAGGAGGGGGTCTTCGCCATGAGGAGATTGCCTAGATTCTTGACATGTGGCCTTTGGAGGCCTAGCCATGCTTCTCCAACACCAACGAATTATTCTAAGAGGAAAAACATCCCCTAAAGGGGAGACGTCCATGTAAAATTAGGGTTTACTTGTGCAAAAGTGAAATTTTAAATGAATCGTTTAATATTACTTTGTTAAAGGGGGAAATATTAGGGTTGTTGACCCCTAGTCTTGTGGTTTACCCCTTAATTTATAGACAAGCCACCTTAGTGACATTTTCTATAAATAAGAGATCATAAGATCCCGTTTGAACATAATTGTCCTTCTTGTGAGAAGTATTGGTCTAAAATTTTCTCTACACTTGGAGTATTTTGCCTCTTATGCTATGGAATAATTCTTTTTGGTTATGGTGTGATGATGATAATAGTGTGTTATCTCTAGGAGGCCATTCTCTTGCTTTTGTGGAGGTTTACTTTTGCATGTTAATGGTCTCTTTACTTTGTTATTATGATTTATAATTAAAGATAAGGTTGTTTTGGCCAAGGCTAGATAGGGAGTATAAGGATATACACCCCTATCCTAGTTTCCACCATAATTGCTAAACTTTTAAAGTTATTTTGAAAGGGTTTAGTTGAGGAAGTAAGAGGATTTACACCCCTCATGTTCAAACCCTATCTAGGCTACTTTCCTTGAGAAGTAAGAGGATTTACACCCCCAAGAATTTAGTAACCCTAGATATTTCTTTTTGACCCCATTAACCCATAACTAAAGGCACTACTCTTGCATTGGAGAATCAAATTATTGCATTGAGAAATGTGATTTTTGGTCCTTTTTACTTTTTGCAAACTGGATTGTATTCCTTGTGCCTTGGGCACCTCACAACCACTAGGGAATTCCCATCAAGGGGCTACTTTTTTCTTATTTTATAAAATTTAATCTCCAGCCATTAGGGCTACAGAAACCCTAACTCATTTTCTTGAATAACTCTCTTATCAACCATTGGATTTTTCTCTAAGTTTGCACACTTATTCTTCTTGGTCTAACGCACATTTTGGACAATTTTGAGGGGTTTTCAGTGGCTGGTTTTCTTTCTGTAATACATTTAATGTTACAACCATAAGGCTGATATAATTTTCTGCAAACAAGTGCTTACAACAACCTTACCTTTTTATGTTAGAATATTGGTTTTTCATCTTGAGTTTAGCTAGTCATTAACTAGTCTTTCTCTTGTATATTCTACTTGATCTCTAGTATTTATTGAGTAGCTTAAAGTACCATATTATTATTGATATATGTTGTTATATATTTCTTCAAAATAGGGACAACAAGCTTAGCTTTCTGATCTAACTAACATACATCATTGAAAAGTGGATTTTATTGTGTCTCGGGTAGGTATTTCACCATTTATAGGGCTTTCCTTCATCTCATTATTCCTTTCCTTCATCTCATTATTCCACAATTAAGCATGGGTTTTCTTACTCCACAAAGCATCTTCCCATGAGTGCTTTCACCATAAGGGGACCACTTTGGAGTTTTTTAGTAACATTTCTCGTCTGAGGTGAAAAAGCGTTCAAAACTGCAAGTGGCGCGAGAAGCACCCAAGTGCAACACGGGAAAATATCATTTTGGAGCTTCCAAGCAAGTAAGCGGGAAATATTAGATGGTCGACGATCCAGATTCATCCATAAGAGAAGACCAACGGTCGGCGGGGAATCGCAGTCAGCAGAGTTGTGCCGAGGTTAGCGCAATAGATAGCCCCTATATTATGTGCAGGGAAGGACAACAGTCGTCCATCCAGAGGATGTGTGGCGCGAGATCTAGTCGCGTCGGCATTTCAGCATTCAGGAGTTCGAGGGGTGAGAGTTTCATGTTGTTCTACATATCGAAACCCTGAACCCCGAAAGCACTGTAATTCAGGCCCGCGGTATCATGGAGCATTCTCAGTCGTCCATCCAAAGGGGATACCTAGCAGCCAATTGAGCCATCTCGGCGTTTCGCCCATCGCGACTCCAAGGGGCAAGGAGCAGCTCCATCATATTCCAGATGCGCGAGGTGTTGGGAGCATCCAAGACTCGGGCCCACAATATCACCGAGTGATTTCAGGACCGTCAGATCTGAAGGGGACGCATGGCGCAAAATTAAGTTGTCTCGACATTTCGTTCATCGTGATTATGAGGAGCAAGGATCTACCCCTTCCCATTCATGAACGCTGAAAGTGTCATTGAGAATGGACGTGTGGTCACAACCCGTGGTCACTTGGAGAATAAAAGAGTTGTGCAAGGAGGGTCGAAGGTGTCAAGTTGAGTCACAGAGTGGATCACCGCGATCTCTAGGCGCCATCGGATCCGATCTCAACCCTGGTTTTCGCTTGGAGTAAATGAAGGTGAGAAGGGGTGGTTGAAACCTCTCCTCATGCATTAAGTGTAAGGTATGGAGATTCTGGAAAGTGGTCTGCTCGAGAGGGTCCTGCGTACCAATTTTTCCAAAGAAGTCATGCCGAGTCATCAACTAGCCAGAGGAGGTCTGCACACGCTAGCTCGGCACTTAATGGCTCAGCTACTCCCCTTACAGAAGCCATGCGCAGTTAAGGTGGTGTCTGACAGGGATTATCCATCCGAATTCGGCTGAAGGGACACCACACCTTGGATGACTGAACATGCCTCTGTTAGGAAAATTTTGGCTGAGTATATAGACTCATTCTTTGTATTTTGTAATCTATCGATGGTAGAGTGAAGCTCCCGATTGTAAAGCTTTAACAAACATTCTAGTTCTCGAGTTATGCATCTGTATGTAAGATTTCTTATTTAATGACAGACAGTTTTCTCATCCCAGCTAGTTTTCATCTCATACAGAGAGAGTTTGTGACTGACTGATTCACGCGAATTATTGCAATTATGTTACGGTAAAGGATTTATTGTTGCATTGTTGTATTCTCCGTTTTTCTGCGTTTGAACATAAGAAGATCTTGCGTTTAGCTGTTTTCTCCTACAGTCTATTAGAAACCTGATGTTTATGGTAGACCTTTGCAGTTATCTTATGCAAGTCTTCCCCCTACTCACCCTTACTACAACTCATTGTCTGAAGTTATCTAAGACCTCACTTGCCCATGCATGCCTGGCCTAGTTTCGGAGTTAGAACCACATCGTTTTGAGTTAAATTCCATTTGATCACCCCATTAAACAGATCATGACATAAACTAATGGGCGTCGGGCTCTACTCCTGTTGCAATCCAGGTGTGACTTTTGACGCTAACATTTATGGCGTCGTTTCTAGGGACGAAGTTGAAAATTTTCCCCAGGATTGAACGACATTGAGCCTCTGATTCTGAAGGTGCATCAAATATCAGAGCCTTTGAAGATTTCTACTGTGCACTTGGCGACTCCATTGTGATGACTCCACTGTGGCTAACCTGTCATGTTAATTGTGGCTTTCAGAGGTAGACACACGCAGTCTCATCCACAGCTGCCTCTAGCTACACCTGAAACTGATCCAGAGGTGGTTCTCATAAAATAAAAGGCCCCTGAAGAAGAAGCTTCTACCGCTGAACCAGGTAATCTGCCATCTCCTTCTGTAGGAACTCCATTTTCTCCTCCTCAGTTTCTTAATAGACCTCCTTCAGAGGTTTCCCGTTTCCTGAATTTCGGGAGTGTTCCTGCTGAGTTTTCCCCTCCTAGTTTGGGATTGGAGGGAGAAATCCTTGTCACTCCCCTCTCCTCTGAAGTTGTACCTTGGTGTAGACCCAGGACCACAGAATATTTTCCCACTCCTATATTTACCACTCCTGCACAAAGGGGAGCACCTGCTGACTTAAGCCCATTAGCCTTCTCCTTAAATCCCCTTCTGTTTCCATTTCCACTTCGAGACTCATTCCCAGTAGCCCCCTCGCAAACTCCTTCTCCTCCAAGTTCTCCTCCACCTAATATTCCTATGGCTGGTGTTAATACCCCTCTAAATAGAATGGATGCCATAGTCATTGATAGATATGCCCCCCTAATCCTACCTCATCCTATGAATCCTCTCCATGCTCGAGATTACTTGAAGTATATGCCCAAGTTCACTGGGGAAGGGGACGTAACCGCGGAAGAGCACCTGGCTGCTTTCTACAATTATGTAGACAACCTGAACATTGAAAATGAAGATGTCTGGATGAGAGTCTTCATCCAGAGCCTGGATGGTGAGGTGAGGAAATGGTTTATAGGATTGGCCCTCGGATCTATTGTTGGGATCAAAGCTCTGGATAGTGCTTTCCTGAGGCAGTGGGGAGATAGGAAGGATTTCATGTATTACATGACAGATTTTGAGTCTTTGAAGAAGATGGAAGGAGAATCTGTCTCTGATTTCTCCAAAAGATTCAATAAGATGTACAACAAAATCCCTACCGAAATAAAACCCTCAGAAGCCTTAGCCAAGATTTCTTATGCTAGTACGTTTGTCCTCGATTTATGTCTTTTATTGAGAGAAAGAAGAGCCACCTCCTTAGCTCAAATGCAAGATGCAGCCATAGAAGTGGAATCCAATGTATTAGTAGTTGATAGACTGAGAAACAAGGCCGATGAAGACAGAAGAAAGGGAAGGTCGGAAGCCTCATCTTTTGGCCCATCGGTGCCCCACCCTCAAGTGGATGAACTGACCAAGATGGTGAAGTATATGTATGCAGAGATGGAGAGGATAAAGGTGGAAGGGAGGCAAGCATACAGGGGCCCTCAGAATGCTGAAAACAAAGGAGGTTTCTGGAGGCCAAACAATATTATGTCCCCAACTGTGCAAAGAGAGAGGGGAAGAGACAGAGAAGACCAGAAAATTTAGGCCCCTTTCCAAAACAATTATATGGACGAAGGAGAAGAAGGGGGAACAGATGACCTTGATCCCGAGATCCATTGCTTCGGAGACACTCCTCCTTTTCCTCATCTCACTCAATCAGCATACGAGGAGTCTCTCATGGACAGTCAGCTAAATGAACTAAGAAAGGGAGACAAGACTAGTGGCAGCCAAGGCAGGTATGAGCTGAGGTCCAAGAAAAAGACAGTAGCGCATGATGTTCATGAGCAGTCCACTAGAACAGAGAAACCTGCTAATGAAGTAGTGGACAGTCACAGAGGTAAGAAGCCCCAACCCCTCTCTCCCATAGTCCAGAGTCATGTTCCCGAAATAAGAGAAATCTCGAAGATTACATCTTCTTTTCATTTCGAGCATGAAATCCAAAAGATCAGAATCCCTATGCCCCTAACCGAATTGATTAAACATGAAGGGTTCAAGAAACACTTCTCTGAGATTTTACAGTCTGAGACCTCAGGCCTTCCCACAGACTCCATCAATTTGCAAGATGAAAAGCTTGCAGTTATTCTAGGTCCTATGGTAGAAGATAGGAATGACTCATCCCCTCCCTTCTACACTTCCTTGAACATACATGACAAGGTACTGCACAACTGCTTGATG
>SNQJ01S0033091.1:11266-38099 GCA_010110895.2 Picea sitchensis | reverse complement strand
TGGAGAAAGAAGTGAAGAAGTTGTTAGAAGCCCAGATCATCGTCCCCTTAAGATATTTTGAATGGGTGGCCAATTTGGTTCCAGTAAGAAAGAAAAGTGGATAAATCAGGCTTTGTGTCAATTTCAGGAACCTGAACAGGAGCTCAAAGAAAGACAATTATCCCCTGCCCAACATGGAACACATATTACAGAGGGTAACCGGTGCATCTAGGATTTCCATGATCGACGGTTTCTATGGCTATAATCAGATATCGGTCATGCCTGAGGACAGAGAAAAAACAGCCTTTACCACCCCTTGGGTCACATTCATGTATGCCAAAATGCATTTTGGGTTGATGAATGCAGGAGCCACATTTCAACGAGCCATGGACATAGCTTTTATCGGGGAGAAAGATCAGTTTGTGGTGATCTATCTGGATGACATCACAGTCTTCTCAAAGTCATATAAAGAGCATTGTCGTCACCTAAGGAAAGTTTTCTTGAAGTGTCGAAGGTTTGGCCTTTCCCTAAACCCCAAGAAATCTTTATTTGCTATGAAGGAGGGGAAGCTATTAGACCATATAGTATCAGTAGAAGGAGTGAGGATTGATCCTAGAAGAGTGGAGGAAATTCGGACCCTATCGTTTCCCAGATCTAAGAAGGAAGTTCAGGCCTTTTTGGGGAAGATTAATTTTCTAAGGAGATTCATCTCGAATTTTGTTGAGCTGGTGAAACACATCACAGCCATGCTCAAGAAGGGAAATGAAGTGAAATGGACCACTGAACCCAGGGAATATTTTTTCCAAATAAAAAGGGAATTGACTGAGGCACCTATGCTAATCAGTCCTAACTATTCTAAAGAACTCTTTCGCTTCTTTTGATACAATAGCAGCGGTATTGTTGCAGAAAAATAAGGAAGGGCGAGAGCAACCCATTGCCTTCTTCAGCAAGGCCTTAAGAGATGCAGAGGTGAGGTATGAAATCATGGAGAAACAGGCCTATGCCTTAGTGAAATCTCTCAAAGATTTCAGAGTCTATGTCTTGCACTCAAAAGTGACCGCATACGTTCCTTCAGCCTTTGTGAAGGACATCCTTGTGCAGCCCGACATCGATGGGAAGAGGAGTAAATGGATAGCCAAGATCCTGGAATTTGACTTGGAAATAAGGCCTACCAGATTGATCAAGGGTCAAGGCTTAGCTAAGTTGTTGGCTAAAGCTAATCGCAAATATTTGGGGGTGGATTTCGTCAATGAACAATTAGAAAATCAGCAGAATCAGTTGTCTGACGTAGGCCCTCAAACAGAACCCTTGTTGGCTCTATGTCCTTGGTATAAGGATGTCAAATATTTTCTGCAGGAGTTGCGGCCCCCAGATGGCCTGCAAAGAAACAAAGCAAGAGCTCTGAAGCTCAAGGCAGTCAGGTACTGCCTTATCGATCAAATTTTATACTGGAAAGACCCCCTAGGAGTGCTTTTAAAATGCATGGATCCACAAGAGGCCGACAGGATCATGATCGAATTTCACAATGGCCTATGTGGAGGGCACCATTCCTGGAAGACCACAACCCACAAAATTCTCATAGATGGGTACTACTGGCCCACCTTGTTCGATGATGTCCATAGAGGGGTTAGAGCATGTATCCCATGCCAAAGATTTTCAGGAAAGCAACAGCTCAAGTCCCTCCCTTTAAAGCCTGTAGTTGTTTTGGGACCTTTCCAGCAATGGGGCCTAGATTTTATTGGAGAAATCCACCCTGCTTCCAGCGGGCAGCACAGATGGATCCTGACTACCACAGATTTCTTTACTAAGTGGATTGAAGCTATCCCCACCAGGAGTGCTTCCCACAAGGTGATCATTGGGTTCCTGGAAGACCTCATCATAAGGTTCGGCTGCCCAAGGAAAATTGTTACTGATAACGCAGCCTCTTTCAAGGCTGAGTCATTAGTCAATTTCTGTGAACAATTCGAGATCAAACTGATTCACTCCACCCCATACTATCCCCAGGGCAATGGTTTAGTAGAATCCTCCAACAAAAGCCTAATAAGGATCATCAAAAGGTTGTTGGAGGACAATAAAAGAGCTTGGAACTTGAAGCTGAAATTCGCTCTATGGGATGATCGGGTGACCACAAAGAGATCTATAGGCATCTCCCCTTTCTAGTTAGTTTACGGAGCAGAAGTTGTCCTCCCCTCTCAGTTGGCTATTCCCGTAGCGAAATTATTCTAGGATTTTCAAGAAGAGCCCAATGACATGATCAGAAGGATTCATCAACAAGTAGAAGTCCAGCAGGCCAGAGAGTAGGTAATGATCAGAATTCAGGACCATCAGCAGAGGATCAAGCAGGGTTTTGATAAGAAGGCCAAGAAGGAGCGGTTTCGGATAGGAGACCTGGTTCTAAAATGGGATGCTCCTAAGAAAGATAAGGGAAAACACGGCAAATTTGAAGCCCTGTGGATCGAGCCTTTTGAAATCTCTGAGGTTTTCTCAAACAACACGTACAGGTTGCAAGATTTAGAGGGTGAAGAAGTTTTCGACAGCCCAATAAATGGGCATTTTCTTAAAAAATGTTTTGTCTGAGCCTTCGGTGGCTCTTGTGTTTTGTAAATATTGTCCTTTTAGCTCTTTGTTTTTATTTTTTGTTTCGGCTTAGTAAATGACTCCATAGCCCAACAGCAAGGCACTGGAACTGCAAAATGAGTCCTTAGAGCATCACAGGGACGACTCCATCCCCCATTAGCCTGATGTTAGTAACATTTCTCATCCGAGGCGCAAAAGCGTTCAAAACTGCAAGTGGCACGAGAAGCGCCCGAGCGCAACACGGGAAAATCTCGTTTTGGGGCTTCCAAGCAAGTAAGTGGGCAAGATTAGATGGTCGACGATCCAGATTCATCCATAAGAGCAAACTGACGGTCGGTGGGGAATCGCAGTCAGCAGAGTTGCGCCGAGGTTAGCGCAATAGATAGCCCCTATATTGTGTGCAGGGAAGGACAGTAGTCATCCATCTAGAGGACGCATGGCACAAGATCTAGTCACGTCAGCATTTTGGCATTCGGGAATTTGAGGGGTGAGAGTTTCATGTTGTTCTGCATCTCGAAACCTCGAACCCCGAAAGCACCGAAATTCGGGCCCGCGGTATCACAGAGCATTCTCAGCCATCCATCCAAAGGGGACACCAGGCGGCCAATTGAGCCATCTCGGCGTTTCGCCCATCATGACTCCAAGGCGCAAGGAGAAGCTCCGTCATATTATCGATGCGTGAGGTGCTGGGAGTGTCCAGGACTCGGGCCCACAATATCACCGAGTGAGTTCAGGACTGTCAGATCTGAAGGGGACGTGTGGCGCCAAATTAAGTCGTCTCGACATTTCGCTCATCGTGATTATGAGGAGAAAGGATCCACCCCTTCCCATTCACGAACGTCGAAAGCGTCGTTGAGAATGGACATGTGGTCACAGCCCATGGTCACTTGGAGAATAAAAGAGTTGTGCAAGGAGGGCCAAAGGCGTCAAGTTCAGTCACAGAGTGGATCACCGTGATCTCTAGGCACCATCGGATCCGATCTCAACCCTGGTTTTTGCTTGGAGTAAATGAAGGTGAGAAGGGGTGGTTGAAACCTCTCCTCATGTATTAAGTGTAAGGTATGAGAGTCTGGAAAGTGGTCTGCTCGAGGGGGTCCTGCGTACCATTTTTTCCAAAGAATTCATGCCGAGTCCTCAACTAGACAGAGGAGGTCTGCACACGCTAGCTCGACACTTAATGGCTCAGCTACTCCCCTTACAGGAGCCATGCGCAATTAAGGTGGCGTCTAACAGGGATTATCTGTCTGAATTCGGTTGAAGGGACACCACACCTTGGATGATTGAACATGCCTCTGTTAGGCGAATTTTTGTTGAGTATATAGACTCAGTCTTTGTATTTTGTAATCTATCGATGGTAGAGAAAAGCTCCCGATTGTGAATCTTGAACAAGCATTCTAGTTCTTGGGTTATGCATCTGTATGTAAGATTTCTTGTTTAATGACAGACATTTTTCTCATCCCAGCTAGTTTTCATCTCATACTGAGAGAGTTCGTGACCGACTGATTCGCGTGAATTATTGCAATTATGTTACGGTAAAGGATTTATTGTTGCATTGTTGTATTCTCTGATTTTCTGTGTTTGAATGTAAGAAGATCTTGTGTTTAGATGTTTTCTCCTACAGTCTGTTAGAAACATAATGCTTATGGTAGACCTTTGCAGTTCTCTTATACAAGTCTTCCCCCTACTCACCCTTACTACAACTCACTGTCTGAAGTTATCTAAGACCTCACTTGCCCATGCATGTCTGGCCTAGTTTCGGAGTTAGAACCACATCATTTTGAGTTAACTTCCATTTGATCACCCCATTAAACATATCGTGACATAAACTGATGGGCGTCGGGCTATGCTCCTGCTGCAATCCAGGGGTGACTTCCAACGCTAACAGAGTTCATCCATATTTACTTCTTATCAACCATGACAAAAACATAATGAGTCATATTTACATCAAACACTATTGGTTCCATTACCCAAACCTTTGTGCTATGGGTCTTTCTTCAAGGGTTGACATCAATGACAACCAACCTTAATCAACAATGCAATGGGAGTTTTGAGCAGGTATATGTCAAAACCAGGGAAGGAGCATTGGACAGCAGTAAAGAGGGTCTTCAGGTATCTTCATGGCACCACCATTTATAGATTGTGCTACCAAGGAAGACTAGGATTGGACAGAGTGGTGGACATACATGGCTTTGTTGATGCAGACTGGGTTGGAGATCTAGATCGCAGAAGATCCACAAGTGGGTATGTGTTTAACCTATTTGGAGGAGCAATCAGTTGGATGAGAAAAAGATAGGTTGTAGTGGCACTCTCATGGCAGCCACTCATGCAAGCAAGGAAGCAGTATGGTTACAAATATTGTGTTCAAGTATTGGGTTGGTACAACAAGTAGTGAGATTAGATTCTGACAGTCAGAGTGCAATCTTCTTGGCAAAGAACCCAGCTTATCATTCGAAGACAAAGCATATTGATGTTCAGTATCACTTTGTGAGAGACATGGTTGACAAAAAGAAGGTGTTGTTGGAAAAGGTTGACACTTTGAAGAATGTTGCAGATTCATTGACAAAGTCTGTGAGCACAGAAAAGTTCTCCTGGTGTAGAGTAACAATGGGCATTGTTGCCCTGGATTGTTGACTATATAATCCCATGGACCCCTAGATGCAAAGAAAACAAAAAGTGGGAGAATGTTGGGCATGTTTTATATTCTTTGCATGTGTGTGTGTGGGCACGTCAGATATGACAAATGTGTCTAATGATATGACGCGTATGTCGGGCAGTTTTTTCTATTTTTAGCGGATTTTGCTATTTTTAGCGGTTTACTAAAAATAATCTCGGTTTTAGGGATTAGTTTTTTGGTATCTACGAAATACCTAAAAACATTGTATATATTGTATAGTGAATGGTGAAATTTGAGATAATGAATATAAGAAAGGTTTCTCGGTTGAGGGTTTCCGGTATAAATCTCTGTGTACTATGTGAATGAGCCATTGATTAAATTATGTTTTGCTTAAGAATCTATATGCATTGCTTTACTTCACAGATTTAAAAATTACAAGCATGAAACACATATTTAGCTAGACACCTGGGGCATTTTATCAGTCCAAGGAAGATTCAATGAACCAATACGTTGTGAAGGGAAGTACGGACAACAGTGAAATAAGAGAATTTTTGCCTGAAGTGGAAAAGACTTTCCAGTTTAAAGCTTCCTTGCTCTCAGTCAAAGATGTGGAAAAGAAAACATTTAACATGGCAGTGGTTGATGATGATAAGGTATCTGAGATCAAAATGCACTATGAAAATATTGGTTCCCCTAACAAAGTAAAGTTCCACAAAAATGTCAGCAATATGCTATATTATGATTATCTGAGTTTGGGTCTGAGGGTCGCAAGATTGACAACACATGCACTCAAACTAGATGGACAATTGAAACAGGAAAAGGCATGCAGCAAAGCCTGGATGACATAGGTCAAAAGGATAGAGTATGAAGGTCCTCAAGGGGTGAAAGCTTCTCTGGACAAAAAGGATAAGATGATCCAAAGCTTAAAGAAAAGGTTGAAAATGTCACCCACGGACCATCCACAAACAGTAGAATTGACTGCTTTGGAACAAGAGAAAGAGACATTCAGACAAGAGGCACTCAATTACAAAGATAAAGTGTTGCAGTTGGAAAAAGAGAAATAAAATTGGTCACAAGCATAGGCAACAACATCAGATGTGGTTGTCATTGTACCTACTAATACAGAGGTTGGATCTAGCACTGAAGGTTTGGTCCAAGATATGTCCCAGGTAAGCAGCAAAACGGGTGATATCAAAGGTCCCAATGAAATTAAAGAAAAATTGAAACAAGAGATGAAGGTGAAAGATGAGAAGATAGCTCAACTTCACATAGATAATCAAGATTTGCAAGAGAGACTGAGAAAAATGAAAACCAGGCTAAAGGGATAAACATTATTGCAAGGATTCAAACATGTCATATGGGATGTTATTGCTGCAGAAGATGCTAAATTCAGGGTCTAGATAAATTTTATAAATGAAAAATACAGTGTGCCTTCTACAACTCGGATCAAGTGCGTTGTTGTTAATGAAGTGTTAGCTAAGAATCCCTCAGAATGGACCCAAAATGCTATTGACTTGCTAAATTATGTGTCAACTGTCGATCTTCAAACTATCAGGGTAAAAGATAGAACTGCAATGATCATTTCAGCTAGGAAAATCATCACCAAACATAACCTGCTCAGATCAGTCCAAAACAAATCTATGCAAATGGAGCACAGCATACAAGAATTTAAAGATGCATTTGAACAATTGTTTGTCAAAGGCCTCCCATCATTTTGGAATGGCAGAGGTTCATTATACAATCAGGAAGATTACAATACTCTCCTCATGCAATGCAGAATGGACCATTTTAAATTTGAAGCTATAGAAGAAAGTCTAAAGGGCCCAAGTCTGGTAGAATGTTTGGCTACAAACTTCGAAATTTTGAATAAGTTCAAGATAGTGAAATTCTTTGTGCCGACAATGTCCTATGCCATGTGCATTGACTTGGAGATTTTGATTATAGAGATGATGGATTGTGGAATCCCCTCTTATTCGCAATGGAAGGAAATCTTGTGGTTGGGTAAGACAAAGTGCAATATCGCTGGATCCAGTCAATGATCCCCAAATTTCATCAGATTTGAAGATCTGACAAAAGACCAGAGTGAGACAGATGGTGTGAAAGAATCTGAACAGACAGAGAAATTTCCCATAATTTTGGAAGCATTTTATTTTGTCAATCATTGTAAATCATTTCGTATACCGAAACTGTCAGTTGAAATTGTTTTGGAAGATGAAATGCTTCAGTTTTAGTTATTTTGATCAAGTTGTATAAGTATTGGGTTACTTGAATGAATTAATGTTGGCAGAAGTGCAAGAGCCCCTTTTGGTTGTATCAAACTCTATTTGTAAATTTTCTGAATCTGAATTGAATATAAATGCAGAAGATTTTGAAGTCTCTATGAAAAGATTCTAACAGGTGGTGATGTGAGATTTGTTTCTTTTCATCGTATGTATTTCCTGTGACCTATGACTTCATTTACATTTTATTCCATTTAAATTGGAGAGTTAAAGGCCCAGAATTCATCTTGTGATGCTCTTGTCTTGAGCAATTTAAATTGTGCGATTGTCTTCTTAACTTATTCAGAATTCATTTCATTAATGCTCTGATGCAGTGATTTGTTTTCTTTATCTTCCTACACACTATTTAAATTTAAGAATAACTCATATTCATCGCCTCATTTAGCCTTTGTCATATGGAGAGTTCTATCAATCGATGCATTGTTTTCATTCACTTTCAGAATTTTGACTCCATAGCCTTGAGTGTTTCTCCCCTTCCTTGCCAGCAACTTTATTTAAAAACCCAAAAACAAACCAAATCTAGCCAGCAATTCCCAAAGAAACATCAAGTGACACAAGAGAGCCCTCTCTAAGTTGAGCAGGCTAGTGCCTCAACTCTAAAGCTGGTTGAAATAGTTACCTTTGTCGTTAGTCTATTTAGTTGGACAAAATTTATAGAGTGCTAACATTCTAGCGCCGCTACCGGGGATGAAATTGGAAAATTTCCCCTGGGAAAGAACGACATGGTTGAGTTATAAGGTCTGAGAGCAGCAGACACTTAGGAACATATTGGTTGTATCCTTGCTCTGGCGACTCCACACATCAAAAAATCAGTTTGAAGGTGATTCCACTAGTAGAAGAATCCAGAAATTTAAATTTTCACTGGCGACCCCACTCTCAATGCAGAATCCAGCTTCCAAAACATCATTGGCGACTCCATTGTCTGAAGATGAGTTCAATATCTGCAAGGTATGATCCAATGAATCGATCTCATATTCCTAGCTTTCCAAATCGTATTCCTCACATAAATTGGCAAAAATATTTGCCTAAATTCAAAGATGGGAAAGGAAATGATGTTGCCTTGCACTTGATTAGATTTCACATGCACATATGTAAGCTGGGGGTTGAATTTCAGAGGATTGTTTGATGAAAAGTTTTATGGATACTCTAGAGGGGAAAGAAATATTATGGTATGAAGGTTTAAAACCAGGCAGCTTATACTCTCTTAAGGATTTCCACATAACATTCTTTAAGCATTATGGAGAATCTAACCCTTCATTCTTGGTGTTTGAAGATTGTTGTAAATTTTGTGAACATTTCATTAAGTACCTTAAAAAAAAAATGGTGATGAAGAGTGTATGAATGATGAAATCATAGAATCCCTTTATGAATATTCATCCCAACAACAAATAGTATCCCCTCCTTTGGTTGAAGGTAAATTTGATCAAGAAATTGTTGTTGAAAGTCATTTTCCTTCCCCTGAACTTGATGAAGATATTCAACAAGAATTTCAGCAAGACAAAGTGTTTCAATGTTGTCTTTCTCCCCCTATGAATGATATGGTTGTTCAAATTCTAAGTGGCCTAGACATGGATGAGGATTCTGAAACTGCATCTATGGAAACTTCCAGCAATGAACAAACAAATGACATAGATCTTCAAGAAAGCAACAAAACAACAAATGCCATTTTTCAATCATAAATACAAAAAGATAATGAAGAGGTAGTGGTCTTATTTGATTCATTTGAAAATCATGGTTTTGAAAATGAATCGATGGGAACTCTAGACTATGAAATAGTGCATGTTGTTAGCTTTTCACATTTGCAAGAATATTATGAGCAGGAACTTATTTCCATTCATTCATTTGAAATTAAAAATGACAGTCCTCAAGCAAATTTCCAGAAGTTTAATGAAACCAAATCAGAATTGTTTGATGAACAAGAGGATGCACATAATATGGATGTCACATTTGAAGATGTTCAAGAATGTATGAATGTTTTTGTTGAGATGCATGGTAAAGTAAACAAACCTATTGTTTCCATTTCATTTGAAAATGTTCTCAAAACAAAAGAAATAGAGAAAGAGAAACAAACACTTATGAAAGAGGATTTTCTTTTTGTTTTTGCTCATCAAGAAGAAATCAATTTCCATAGTTTTCAAGATCCTGTGCCCATCCTATTACAGTCATCATTGAAGGAGTTTGTTTTATTCATAAGTTCAGGTTTTGGATTTGACTTGTGTTTTCAGCTGTCATATTTAACATTTGTCTGCCTACTTAAGAAAGATGTGATCGGAGAAAAATCGGGAAGCCAGTTGCTTGATTGGTTGTGTTATCACACTAAATTGCCTTGGGTCTTTTAGTTTGTTTTTATCCTTTTTTAAGCCTTAGATTTTAAATTTTTTTAAATTTCATCTCTTTAAAGTTTATGTTTGGAAAGACCCCTAATTAGATGATTAAAGTTTTGAGTCTTAGCTTTAGTTTGATCCTCAAATGGATTTTTGGTCCTAAAACAATTTTAGCTCATGACTGTTTTTGTTCCCCTTCATGACTTGTCCCTAGGTCGATCCCTCCCATGATTAGACTGATGTGACCCACCTTTCTCCTCACTCATGACCTCATAGGCATGCCTCATTGTCCTTGCTTACCTATCCAATCATTTTTTGAGTTGGAGTATTTCCCACTCATCAGGCATTTCTGTAGCGCCTTTCTCGTTCATCATACTCCCACCTTGACTCATGATTTCCACGACTAATGTCATGTCCCTTGTTTTTAGTGCCAGAAGTTGGTTAAATATGCCTTCAAGATCTTGCATTTACGATCCCCGGTGATGGTTTCTAAGTTTGAAAAACTCAACAGTGGTGTGCTGCGCAAATTCACAAGTTCTGATCAGGCGACAACAAGACAAGTAAAATTGATGCTGAGAAAGATTCGAGGGCCTAAGTTTTCACAATATCATCCTGACATTTCGTTGAATATTCCAACAGGTGTCCACTCCACATGTATCCCATGTTGCCTCCTCTGCATATTAATTTTCACAAGAAATTTGTGCTCAGGTTTTGGTTTGCCAAGTTTGCACCGTCATAAAGGACTTGTCTCTGCATGATAGCCTTGTCTTCTCTCTTTTTCAGACATGTATCTTCATTGCCTGTATCTAAGTCTGATTATTGTTGCATGCTTTAGCCATTGAAATCGCAAGTCTGTAAATAGCATATCCTCTACGTATGCGTTGCGCTACCCAGAGGCACTACTTAAACCTTCTCTGCCTCCTTTGCTTCCTTTCATCTTAGATTCTAGCATTTTTACTCAATCGCAAAGCGCTCATTTTGGATTACCTCCTCACTGCCCACACTCTTGAATACATGTACAAGTCTAAGGGTGTAATTCCCACACTCAAGCTTGGCTCACTAGCACCAGTCTGTCTCAAAAGGTCAGCCTTGTACATTTGAAGCCCGATTCAAAGCCTTCCTGGTTATTACTATCCCATAGGCCTTTCAAAAATCCCTCATTCTAAGCCATGGAGACTCCTCAATCAAGGAAGACACACAAAGGTGTAAAGGTGGTTAGGACAGAACCGGTGGACATGCATCTTTTTTATACAGAGCCCATGGCAAGAGAGGTCTTTCAAAGAGTAGGGTGCCTCTCTTTCTGCCAGAACATGCAAAGAGACCATCCAGAGGTAGCAAGATAGTTTGCATTACATTTTGATGGCAGGAAAACCAAGGTTGGGGATTTGGAATTTGAGGTAATTGAATCCTCTATCTCAGCTGCAACAGGGATCCCCATTACAGGTGAAAAATGGTTCAAAGCCATGGCTTTGATTTCAGCCTATGCTAAAGATATTTTTAAACCTGAATATCAAGCCAATGATTTTTCTAAAAGTATGCCAAGGAGTCAATTGATTGAATAGTTTGACAAAATATTGAAGATCATACAGAGATATTTTACATGTGAAGGGAGATTTAACACATTGTACCGGTACCATGTAAGGTTGTTGCTACATTTTACTGGTAAGTTTGAGATGAATATTCCCTATAAATTGTTAAGAAGTATAGGTAAGATGTCAGACAGGATACAAGCCAAATCTAAAGATGTGGATTCTAGCCTCTTCCATTCTGGATTGATCAGAATGCTAGTCTCTGAGGAATTGGGTAAGAAAGAGATTTCATGGGAGAATGTTTTTGTTACTTCTCATTTCAAGTTGGATCTAGCATGAACTCCTCAATCATAGAAGGCAATTCCTTTGTCACCCACCAGTGCTACTAAATCAGGGACTAGTAGGAAGAGAAAGAGCAGAGCCTCTGTTCAAGTTTTAGAGGTCAGCAAGCAAGTCACAAGAGCTGAGGAGGAATTTTTTCCTTCCCCACAAAGAGATTTTTCACCACCTCCTCCACCAGGGTTAGAAGAGGTGCCTTCTTCTACCAAATCTACATCCAAGAAAGGGAAGAAGCTACCCTTTCCCTCTTCTCCTCCAGCAATCCAAATCAAAGGTAAAAAACCTTTCACAAGGTCATCAATTCCTAAGGAGGTTTTCAAATAGAAATCTTTACCATAAACCCTTATTCAAAAGAAGAAGGGAAAAATCATTGAAAAGCCTATGGAAGAGAAACCAGAAACCCCTATTCAGAAAGGGAAGGGTAAAGGTGCTAAAATACCTTTGGAGAGAAAAGATGAAACCTCTGTGAAACATTTTGAAAAGCCTATGGAAAGAAAAGAAGAAATCCCTGTGAAAAGGAAGAAAGGTAAAAGCAAAGCCACCAAAAAGCCTGATGAGGTAGACAAGACACTTCCCATGTAGGTGGAAGAAGAGACTGAGAAAAAACCTATTAAGACTGTGCATAACACTGCTCCTCCTGACAGTCAGACCTTCAAGAGACTTATCAGGCAACTTAGAGAGTCAAGAAAAGAGGTGGCTCAATTGAAAAAGGAAGCCATGTCTGATAGAGCCAAGATGACAGATCTTATGGATGGCTATAGTCACACCCTTGACTTGGAAAAGTTTTCAGTAAGAAGGGCCCAACCCCTTCATAGACAGCTAAAGAATCTTTACAGGCAGAACAGAGGTTTCCAGTCTCAGAATAGGAAGCTAAAGGCAGAGCTGAAGCACTTTCAAGATGAGGTAGCCCAAAGAAATTTATAGGTGTTGGTTGAATATGCCATTGAGACTGACAAACCAGCGGCTAAGGAGAGCATAGCTACACTGAAAAAGCCTGTGAATGCTAAGAAGAAGAATCTTTTTGTGCCAATTGAAAATCCTCTTTCTACCAGAAAGAGTGTGAGGTTAAGTGTCAAGATGACAAAATAGTTGGTAAAAGGAAAGCCCCATTTTTTAGGATGGTTCCTTTTTGGGAGGGTTAATTGATATTCAAATATTACCTCTGCCATCTATACAGGCTTCTAAGCATTTAACTATCAAATTTTTGGGTTTTTTGCTAAGTGTTGACTCCCTAAATGGTAAAATGCACTACATTTTGTACTGCCAAGACACCTAAGTAAAAGGGGTTTGATATCATGAAAGGCCATCAATTTCTCTGCACATGTTCAAGATTGAAGGCACTATGTTTTTTACAATGCTACCTAGACCTACACACAGACGCAGCATAAGTGGCGCTACCTAATATTTGGCAGAGAACAAAGTTGGCATATAGGCGCAACACTGGGGCGCTACCTAATATTTTACAGAGAGAAGAGTATGTACATATACGCAACACAATGGTGTTACATAGAGGTGCTACCTAATATTTCACAGAGAACATAGTTTGCACACATATGCAGCACAAGGGCGCTACATTTTCTCCTTGTAGTGCGCTATCTGGATTTGCTACCCAAGGAAGCTACCAACAAACACTAGGGATCTAGGAGGAACAAGCTAACAACTTTGGATAAATTGATGATGAAGAAGGTTGTAGAAACAGCAACTGGCATCATGAAGACAACCACATGCTTTGAAAGACACATGGAAAACAAGGAGTTGCACAGCAAAAGGGAATCAAATCAGTTTGAAATTCAGTTGGATTAGTCACCAACATTTTCCTATTTTATAGCATAGGTTATTAAGTAAGTTTTTAGATCTAATGAATGTTTAGAGATTTTCAAGGGAAGGAGGCCAACTCATACCTCCAGTTGTTGCCTCCCTTTTGTTATAAATAGATAGATCAAATGCTTTAGTAGGTTCATATGGTTGAGAAAGGCTCCCTTAGACTGTAATATTTTGATGAAGTAACTGTGATCTAGTGATGTATTGGACTTAATACATTTTGACTAATAGAAATCATCTTCTCTTTCAGCTTATTTGCTTCTGATGCTAAATTTTCATGATTTGAATGATTTTCCTGAATGATTGTGGTGATGTTATGATGAATGTTTGATCATTATGTTATAATGATGTTTATTTAGCTTCCTTAGTTTCTCAGTTCAAGAAGATCTTGTGTTAAGAAACTTTCCTCCTTAGGATTTTGTAGACCTGATTTTTACAGTAGCCCCTACACTTATCCTATTCAAGTATTCCCTCTATTCATACTTACTCCCAAACTACTGATTGAAGTTAGCCAAGTCCTTGATTGTTGGTGTATGCTAGCCCTATTATCTGAGTTAGAACATTATCATTTGAGTCCTTTTCCATTTGACCCTTCAAACACCCTTACATTCACTTATAAACCTGATGGGTACTGGGCTTGCCTTCCATGCAATCTGAAGGTGACTCCTAGTGCTAACAGGTTGCATTGGCACTTTAGCATCACTTGATTGAGTATTCATTTCAGCAATTTTAGAGTAGATAGGAGTATGCAAATAATCTTGTTGGTCATGCATTTTCCAGTTTGGATTTCCAGTAGTATGTACAGTCGGATTTTAGCGGTGTATTCAATGTTCAGTATCCAGTTGAGAGCAGTGTGCAGAGTTTGGTTTTCAGCAGACACTGGTGATAGGTCAGAGTAGGGTACACAGACATGTTTTGGGAGCATCCCAATGGATCAGGCACGTGGTCTACTATTCTTTTCTACCTCATAGGGAGGATAGCATCCCCAATAGGAGCATATGTTATCACCTGCTAATTTGTATTAATTTTTCCCAAAGTGTCTTGTCCTTGTGCTATTTTTCCACTCAAACTTTCAAACTTTTTTCACCAACTCTATCTAGCTCCCATCACCTAAATCCTTCACTCGAATGATAATCCAAAATAGTCATGTCCTCCATGAGTCAAAAATTTGGCAAATATCCCAAACCTATACCTAGCATTAACGCTTATCTAAATCCCTTAGTTCCATCACTTCATTCATTTTTACCCTTATTTTCATATTCCCGTTGAAAATAAAAAATATTCCTTTTATTAAGCACCCTCATCCTATCCACAAAGTCATGTGTTAAGCCTCATATGCCCAAAGTGCTTAGAAAATAGAAAAAAGGGTTTATTATTATTAATATAAATATTTTTATATTAAAATATTTATATTAATATTTGATCCAATATTTAATTTGCGACATCACGTCAAATCATGCGCACGAATCTCAATTTATAATGTGGAAAATTCAATGGTTGGATGGAGGGCGCGCATACATATCGGGGATTGAAGTAGCGAGGAAGTTAATTATGTGAAGGCGAACCGGGGAAAACTACTGTGGTTTATTTGGTGGACACGTGTTTTTACGTGGAGCACATCGGAGGTAAAAGGAGTTTGAATTAAACCACTCCAACCCAAGCCCGATGTAATAAATGCACCATTTATCATATGTTTAATGTGCGGCATTTTTCCAGGAGTGCATTTCAACAACAAATATGGAATTTCTAATAAATGAAATTCCTCCTCACGGTGAAAAGGTTTTAAGGAGGTAAGATTCAAGTTTTACAAATTAAAGACATTAATGTTTATTTCCATGCAAAATAGTTAAATGGGAATATGCACGTGAAGACTTGGATAATTCTTTATCCAAATATTTACAGAAGTAAAAGAAGAAGATAAAAGATATTTTGCAAAAGACGGACTAAAAAAAAAACACACAGTAAATGTTTTTCCACAATGAAACGGTAAATTGGAAAAACATTACACAGTAAATGTTTTTCAAAGGGAAATAGTAACAGTAAATGTTTTTTACAATGAAATGGTGAGTTGGGCCAAACAGTAAATGGTTCTAAAAACCACGGGCATGAATTAAATTATGGAAATTTAATTCTACAGGATAGAAAAATATTTGGGAATTATTTTATTCAAATATATTATTCCCAAATATTTAATGAGAATATGGATAAATGCAATTATATTTGAAAGAGTATAAGTGGCATTTCAAAGAGAACGTGGTAGAGGAAGGAGCTGTAGCATCGGAGGAATCTGCAGGGATCATGAAATGTTTTTTTTCTGAAAACTGTCATTTGTAATCATTGTAGAAGTTGTAACGTTTCATTTCAGTTATTGTAACTGGTTGCACATTGAAGGAACTTGAATTGTATAAGTATTAGAGGTCTGAGTGTATTAAAAATGGGCAGAAGTGCAAGGCCACAATTTTGGTGGTTCTGGACTCTATTGTAATTTTTCTAGGACTGAAGTGAATACATATGCAGAAACATTTTGAACTGTGTATGAAAAGATTTTAATGGCTATGATATGAGTTTCGTCTTCCTTCATTGTTTGTATTTCTTGTGATCTTTATGCCATATACATTTTCCTTCTATTTAAATTGGAGATTTAAAGGCCCAGAATTCATCATTTGATGATCTTGGCTTAAGCAATTTAAACAGTATGTATGTCTCTTCTTAGCTAATTCAGAATTCATTCCTGTAATGCTCTGATGCAGTTATTTGTTTCTCTTTCCTCTTACCACTCTAATTAAATTCAAGTTATAACTCAGATTCATTGCCTCATTTATCCTTTATCCTCTGGAGAGTTCAATTGGTTGATCATGTTTTCATTCAATATCATAATTTTGACTCCATATCCCAAAGTGTTCCTCCCCTTACTTGCTGGCAACTTTATTAAAAAAACCCAAAACAAACCAAATCTAGCCACCAATTTCCAAAGAAACATCAAGTGACACGAGAGATCCCTCCTTGAGTTGAGCAGGATAGTGCTTCAGCTCTAAAGTAGGTTGAAACAGTTACCTCTGTCATTTTTTTATCAGCCAAAACAAATTTACAAAGTGCTAACAGAACCCAAAGCTTGTGGGTCATGTGCATGAGATTGGAGATCCTTGCAACAGATCATAGGTTTAAAACAATTATTCCCTACAAGGACACAAATATTATGAGGAAAACTCCTAACCACATTTATAGTGGGACAAAAAGGGGAAAAAGGAAAAGGCTGGGAGATCTCATCACAAAAACCTTGCCCCATGTTGATCATGTCATTGTCTGGATCTAGGTCAAAGCATAGTGGTGGTTGAAGCTCTTCTTCGTATAATAAATCCAAGTGCTCAAAAGGATAATTACCAAATCCCCCGGGATATGACTGGAAATCAACATGAGAATGTTGCAAACAATCATCCCTAGGTAGTTGGAAAAAAATTGTAATCATGTCATCTCCTTGCTACCTAACATCAGAATCAGTAGTGATCACATATGGTTTTTGTAACGACAATGATTGAAAATGACCTTCGATATCATAAATGGGATCATCGTCGTCGTCATCAATCACATTCCATTTACGTCTCCCATCAAATATAAACTCATCAATGTTTTCAATCACATCATCACCTCCATTGGTATCATGAAGAGTTTTTTATCCCCATTTTGTGGATAACTAAGGAGATTATGTCTCAAGGACCTCAGGTTGGAGATATGGAGTGTCGTGAAGACTACATGGCCAATAGTACCCTTTTGCATAGTTGGAAACCTCTCTCACCACCACAGATGGTCACAAATTTCTATATGGCATCCACCACATCAAATGGCTTCCGGAAGGCAGTGGGCCTTACTCCATGTGGTAAAAGTTAGTATTAGCCAGTTGAGTATGTTGTATCTTAGATTGCCCTATATTTCATGAAATATGCTTGGAAATTATTCATTTTTCCCTGCTTCGCCTTGGTGGTTGACATTGTTCCCTAGTAAGTGATTTTACTTGGGGATGGGTTTTCTACAAGGAAATCCCTTAAAGATCCATTGTATCGATCCCAACCATACTTGCCACTTTCCATCATTATTCCCCTCTATTTCCTTATTTCTTGGGATTTTAGGGTGTATTGACCCAAGAAGAGGTTGTCCCTCATTCTATGGGAAGAAGGGGTTGAAGGCCCAGAGGGATTGATGTTGGTTAAGAGATAAAAGCCTTGTATGAACCTTCCAGATGCTTCACCTAGGGATCACCCAAGAAAGTAGTGAAATTCTTATCTTTGACTAAAGGGGACCCACAATATAATAAAGAATGATTAAAAGGTTAGTTGAAGGATAGGAGATCTCGTCACGAGCCAACCTATCACGTCCATGAATATCTAGTGGTATGGCATTGCCATCATCTAGTCACCAAACTAGGGTAATGGCTCTTAGTTGAATGGTTGGGAGAAAGGGAGTCTCATCACGAGCCAGCCTTTTCATTTCCACTAGGTGTTTGTGGGTGTCATTTCCATTATCTAGCCACCACACCAGGGCAATGACCTTCAACCTCTCCTTAAAATTATGAAATAATGGGAATTAATAGACTTGGAAAAAGTGCATTGTGGATGAAGGTACCACACACCCTCTACAAAGGCACCCATGAATGAGACAGTATGGCCCCTTGTATGTCATGAGACCTATGCCCATTAAGTATTGACCCCAACCACTTCATCCACTTTACATGGATTAGAGAGGGATATCTTGGAAACTCTCCTTGACCTAGGGAAAAATCCACCCAATAGGTGTTATCGGACTAATCGGTAAGTGCGGACACAAACATATCTCCCTAGTTTCACCCCAAAACTAGAACAAAACAAGACAGAATATAAAACTTCCCCTAAGTTTTAATCGTCAAGCATACTAACTAACAAGAGATAAATGAAATGCCTTTTAAACTTCATTTGTCCTCGCTAGTGTCATCCTCACTCAGTTCCAAGGCTCATGGGATGTTGAACCTGTAAATAGACACAAGCCAACGAAGTGAAAGCAACAACGTATACTCAACAAAACCTATGCATGTGATCAAGGAGTCATACAATAAAATAAAGAAAATTTTATGGGAAAGAAATATATTGTTGTATTAGAAATATGAAAAGGAGAATACAAACAATGCCTTGATGTTGTAAGGTCCCTTCCAACAGTTCCTTGCTTCCCACACACTTCTTCTTCACAGATTCTGAGATCAACAATAAAACTTGACAAAGCAAATCTCAAAGCCACAAAAAGTACTCAAACTCGCACCAAAAGCTAGCCAACTCAATCCCAAGCTATCCAACCAGATTTCCCCATGAGAACTCCTCTCCTTTTATAGGATGAAAAGGATAGGGTGAGAAGGTTAGGATGATCCCAAGATATCAGGGATGCAACTCAAATCCAAACCGATCCGAGGCCAACTTACCCTAGAAGATTCTCTTCTAGAAATGTTGAGAAGGTGCTCTTTTTCCTTCGTACGAAAATCGTCGCACCCTTAACACTGAGAAAACTGCGACGATGTCACAGGTCACTGTGGTGAAACCTATGAGAATTCTATATCGTCACACCCTTAACTCTAAGCAAGGTGCGATGATCCCTTTTTCTAAGGTTTTTGACAAAGGAAAAGTATAATTTCATCTCTCTAGAAAAAGTATCTTCATTCTTCTTCAAGGATTAAAGAAATTGATCCTTCTAAAGACAAAGGAGAGGTTTACATCATTAATGGTCATAAGGGTGACGAAAATAATGTGTAACAGTGAGCCCCCCAAAGTATGAAGGTAGAAGAGAGTGATAACTGAAATACTTTGTCGAGTGTGTGTAGGGAACAAGGAACATGTTGGTCGGAAACCTGCCAACAAACAAGGAAATACAGTACAATAATATATCATCACTTATATTTGGAGCTACACAAAAGCATGATGATGTATGTGCTTCACTTTGGTAAGTTTGGGGGGATGAGGACCTGACCGGTTATCCCTTTACTAAGCAAGCAAGGGGAATGGAGCTTGGACTGAGGGAAACTGAGGTAGGCATTCCCATACTCAGAATACAAATGACTAAAAGCATAAATGTCGACATGAAAGATCCATGTCAAGTAAGACATGTCATGGCCACCAAACATACATTGTGGATCCATGCCAATATGTCTCAAATCTGAACATAGCCACCAAAAATACACTATAGATCTATGTGTTAAAGATTCAAATTTTAACATAGCCACGAGACATACACTATGGATCTATGCAACAGTACAATATGAATATATTCCAAAGCAACCTAAATCTATCAAAAAAGATTCAAGGTATTCATCTCCACCACTCTATAGTACAAATCTAACCATGTGAATACATCTGTTGAAGTCGAACATGGTAGAAACCACTCGATTACCAGTCATTAATGAATATCATTAACAAGTGCGAGAGAAATCACCATTAATGTCAATTACTCCCAAGGTACTCTAGTACAATCCAACAAATGTAAATTAATGAGTTGAAGTTGAACACTCGACAGAATATCCTGATCAGGGGTCAATGATGAAAACCCATTGTCGAAAGCGAGGAAACCTGCCATTGAGGCATGCAAGTTCCAAGGTACCAATTACTTTCTAAGTCTAATTCTTGGATAATGAGTTGAATTCGATAGGAAAAGATCATCACAGGAAGGCCTTAATGTATCCTCCATCAATGACATGAAATAGGTAAAAGGATTTGAGTTAGATCATAGTAACAAGTGATTCAGGACTAACTCGGGGATGGTCAACACAATAGAAGGCTTAAGGACTGCAGAAATGGCCGACGCAATAGAAGGCTTTCTGGATTGAACTTCTCTTTGAACATTTTGACGACACGACAATTTTCTTGGAAACATTGATTCAACAACAGGGATCACAGACCAATTTATAATCTTATAAAGGAGTCTAATCCAGATACAAGCAAATTTTCCAACCTAGACACAAAGTCAATGAAAGGGTGTCATGTTCAAAGGCGACTCTTCCATAGAATACAGGTTTAGATACATTTCTTTCCCAATTTTTCCCCCACCATTTCTGGTGAGTACCTCTTTATTTTTACACAAGATTGAGGAGGATAACATATGCTTGAACTATAATCTCATTCTTTGGGTGAGTCCCTTAGAGTATGTTTAACGAACCCTAGGAAGGAGTGGTTTGGTTCCATATGGTTCTTTCGATTCTTATTTAATGAGTCCAAAGAAAGAAAACTCGGGGGTTTTTCATGTTTAGAGAGTCTGAAAAACACTTAAAGAAAACTCCAAAAGGTCATTTTCCATAAATTAGTTTGATGAGACCAAAAAAGAGATAATCTATCACTCAATAGATGTTTTCTTCAAATGCTTTAACAAGTGTGAAAAGAACAAGATCGCTCAACAATCTTTTCATGTTTAGAAAGTCTGAAAAGAGCTTAAAGGGAACTGCGAGGGGTTCCTTTTTTGTATAACCTTTACGAGTCCAAAAAAGTGATAAAAGTTTACTCGGTTACATTCTCAGGTATTTTCGAGCATGAGAAAGAACAAAGACTAAGCTTGGGATTATTTTCATTTTTACGCAAGCTTAAAAAAAAAAAAACTATGCTTGGGATAGATTTTATTTTTACACAAGCTTAAAACTAAACAAAACAATGCTTGGAACTGGTTTCATTTTTACACAAGCTTTAACCAGAGGAAACTATGCTTGAGGTAGGTGGTTTCATTTTTATACAAGCTTGAATCAGAGAAAACTCTACTTGTGACTTCCCAACGCAAAATCCAGGGATGGTTGGTACTTAGCCCCCAGCTTAAGAAGCTAGCGGCTTAACTTTATCATGAAGTCCAAAGCATGTAAGCATTTCCCCCCAAGATTTGATTCCTCCAACATCAAGGAGGATGAAAAGAAGATTCAAATACTATACGTAATGAAGTACTTGACTCAATAGGTGAAGCAGGAAAAAATCTATTTCATTTTTTAACAAGCTTGACACAGAGAAGAAAAACTATGCTCGAGAATCCAGGTGCAATCACCAGAACTCTGTTTCATTTTTTAACGAGGTTTCCACAAAGATGTAAAACTATCCTCGTAGTTGGTTTAATTTTTTAACGAGCTTGAAATCAGAGAACTATGCTCAACTCTCTCTTCTTGATCATGGCTTCCAATAGGACAATGTTGTGGAAGGACACCATGTCAAGGGACAAAATTCAGTCATGGATTCCAAGAGATCTTCACTGGATGGAAGAAAACACTCTAGAAGGAACACAGGTCGAGGGTCGTGACAGGGGTAAGGTTATCTAGTTGGATATCGGTGGCCACCCACCTTTTTCAACTGGCTCAAAACCGTTTTCTGGCAATTTTGGCAATTTTGTGAAGAAGCTAAATTTTGCAGTATGAGATACTACCTTGTGGAAGCAGCATGTTGTTTATGAGTCTCGACCCCACATTGTCATTGTTTATTTGGGGGGTCATCTCTACAGAATACCAGAGGTAGCTCCAACTACTGTTCCACCTAAAAAGTGTCGCAAGGTAGTATCTAATACTGCAAAATTTATCTTCTTCACAATCTATTCAAAAAGAGAACATAAGGACACTGCAACCACTATAGCCTCGCCCCAAGCACCTTCTATCCAACAGAAGCAGGTCAAAAAGGCTGCAACAAAGAGAAAATATTCCTTCTACAAACTATCCTCTCATGTATCTCAACTTGTTGAACAGCCTCGGCCTCAATAGGTTCTTGACATACTTCCACAAACTAAGCAGTGCGACGTCTCCAACAATACAAGCAGCTCACCAAGATGCAGATCCAGCAAATGCTTTTTCCTCTCCCCCGGGAAATCAATGCAATGGAAACCATTTCTTCCTAAGGATGGAGGATTGATCTAGGTGGATATCGATGGCCACCCACCTTTTTTGACTAGCTCAAAACAATTTTCTGGCAATTTTGGCAATTTACTATTTTTAGCAGGTTTTAACTTCCAGGGCCATTTTGAGGCCCTAAATGAAGTTTTTTCGAGATATAGGTTCTCAACAACATATGAATGCATTATTGAGCTCCCAAAATGAATACCCTTGACGATACCTTTCCAACGAGCTATCATACACCTAAAATGGAGATTGTATGCAAAAGTTATGACCCCAGGAAGTTGATGTACTAACTTACCCAAACAGGGCCCACATGACTTTTGGCGCTTCATCTCCTAGGGTTAGGTTTTTGGATGTCTAGGGTTTTTAAAATTCCTGTTTATTGTAAAAAGGCCCTCAGAGCCTCATTGTAATCATCTTCTAGCGAATGCGAATAGCAGTCACATCTCTTCTCAGAGATAAGCTACCACCATTCTAGCGAGTCTTTCACTCTGTATTTTTACAGTCTCTGTACATTTCTTTCATTGATAGAAATCATGTATTACTGTATATATTTGTTTATGGTTGCATCTCTGATACATTTATGTTATCATATTGAATATCTGTGATATCTCTGTGCATTTCTTTATTATATCTCTGCTCGCATTTCGTGCCGAAAATAATCTGGATCAGTGGTATCAGAGCAGGCTACTCTTGATCGTTTTTTCAGTGCATGTCCCTGACGAGGTCCAAGTGTAGCAAGTTTGGTATCGAGCTTGTCTCTCTTGAATACAATCACTCTCACACACCCAAGAAACCCTCAATGGCGTAAGAAAATAAAAATGATGGAGCAGACGATCCTATCAATCTGTTGCTTGAGCAAGCTCTCACGCGACAGAGGGATGAAATGATGGAGAATTTTTCCCACATCCTTAAACGTCTGTCGATAGCATCAGGTGCATCTTCATCAAGCGGCCACTTTGGAGGCACCTCGCCTTTCAAGGTACAAGTTAATTTTGATATTCCTATATTTTAAGGACAGATAGATGCAGAAGCCGTAGAAAAATGGTTAACTCTGCTAGAAGGTTATTTCTTTGTTCACAATTTTTTCGACAAAGAAAATATCACCTTCGCACTCCTTAAAGCTCTCCCTCGTGTCAAACATTGGTGGGAAACTTACTGGGAGCAAAGTTCCACAGAGGATTCTAGAATATATGGGGTCAATCCCACTTGGCATTTTTTTGTGGATGCGGTAAATGAACAGTATTACCCTATTGGCAACTATGAGGACCAATAAATGAGATGGACCACACTGTGGCAAGAGAGGGGCCAAGCAGTTCTAGAGTTCACCAATACCTTCCATACCTTTCACACCAAGTTGGGTATCAAAGACTCCGAGCGACATTTGGTTTTGAAATACCGTGGGGCTCTACACAAATACATCCAGACTGAAATGGATTTTCTAGACATCTCATCACTCGGTGTTGCTTATCAATATGCTGTTAAAATTGAGCAGAAATTTAAGCACCAGAACAAATGGGAATTCGGGTCTACAAATCCGCAACAACCAAAGTATGACAAAGACGTCCCTAACAAACACTTTGTCGAAAACCAGTCCAAGACATAGGAAAAGAAGGGTCACGGGAAGACAAAGAAGGACACCAGAAAATGGCGTGAGTTTTACAAAAGCCCCTGGCACAACACCGATGAATGTTGCTCAAAGCAGTCATTGGTGGTTGAGATGAAAGATAAAGAGTTGAACCCTGATTCAGAATCTGATTCTAAAAATAATGGTAAAGGACAGATCACTGACGCAAACCCCACTGCTATTGTTGCGACTGCAGCAATTCAACCAGAAGAACCAACAGATCCTGAAGAAGGGGAGTGCCTTTTTCATTCATAGATGTCGGTGAAGGGGACCTCACTGCATTTTATTGTTCATAGTGGAAGCCAGAAGAACCTCATCTCAGCAGAGGTCGCCAAACAGTTGGGATTGTCAAAAACACCACACCCGCAGCCATACAACATCAGGTGGCTTCGCCAAGAATGAGATCTATGTGTCAGCCAACAATGTCGATTGTCATACGGCATCCAACCCTTCAAGGATGAGGTATTATGTGATGTTGCCCCACTGGATGTTTTTGATGTTCTCTTGGGCCAACCATATATGTGGAAGCGCCATGTTGTTTATGAGTCTCGACCCCACAGTGTCATTGTTTCTCTGGGGGGTCATCTCTACAGAATACCAGAGGTAGCTCCAACTATTGTTCCACCTAAAAAGTGTCGCAAGGTAGTATCTCATACTACAAAATTTAGCTTCTTCACAATCTGTTCAAAAGGAGAACAGAAGGACACTGCAACCACTACAGCCTCGCCCCAAGCACCTTCTATCCAACAGAAGCACGTCGACAAGGCTGCAGAAAAGCGCAAAGATTCCTTATGCACACCGTCCTCTCATGTATCTCGACTTGTTGAACATCCTTAGCCTCAACAGGTTCTTGACATACTTCCACAAACTAAGCAGTGCGACGTCTCTAGCAATACAAGCAGCTCACCAAGATGCAAATCTAGCAAACGCTTTTTCCTCTCCCCGGGGAACTCAAAGCAATGGAGACCATTGCTTCCTAAGGAGGGAGGATTGATCCAGGTGGATATCGGTGGCCACCCACCTTTTTCGACTGGCTCAAAATAGTTTTTTGGCAATTTTGGCAATTTACTATTTTTAGCAGGTTTTAACTTCCGGGGCCATTTTGAAGGCCTAAATGAAGGTTTTTCGAGATCGAGGTTCTCAATGGTCACAACCGTGCATCGGAGGGACACATGGTTGTCGGTCGGCATTTCGGCATTTCAACACCCGGGAAACCAAAGGGAAAGAACCCTTGTCTTTGCAAGTCATGAAATCCCAGTACCCGAAACCCCGATGCACTCTGTGGCAGAAAGGAGGAGTCTTGAAAGGGATCTAGATCGTCCATCAGAGGAGACGCGTGGTGAGCGGTAGGAGTTTGGGGAAAGCTCTGAAATCTCGTGGACCGTTGGATCCAAATCCTCGAGGACCGTTGATCTCCTACATGAATCCCCATATCGGGATTCGAGGATTGGAGTGACAAGAGTTTTGAAGTCATTGCATCGTGAACTCTCGGTTCACGAAACTTCGAAAATATCCTAACCGTTGGATCCAAGACATCGAGAGTCGTTGGATCTCATACAAGAACTCGAGTATTGGGTTTTGGGGTTTGAAGAGTCGAAAGACTTGACTCTCTTTCATTTTGAACTCCCGATTACCAAAATCCTGATACATCCAGGACCGTCGAATCAGGGGAGGCTTATAGCCATTGATCTCCCTTTGGAGGGGAACTTCGGAGATTACAGAGTTTCGGGGATTTGAAAGGGAGAGGAAGAGACATCGCATCGCGATTCCCCGAATCGCGAAAATCCGGTAAGTGCTTTGTCGATTTAGCGCGTGGTCATGGAATAGGGTCACGTGGACAAGACCCAAGTGGGGAGCTTGTCACTCGCCAGCCCTTTCGGGGTTTGACATTTCGTCATTTTGGATTTTGCAGAGTCGAAAGACTCGACTCACTTATATCGTTGAGTCGCAAAATGCGAACTAGTTGTTTGGTCGGTGGTCATAACCGACGATCACATGGAAGTGGAAAAAGGGAAGAGCTAGCCTGCGCTAAGCCCCGTAGGATTTTGGGGATTTTGTCCCTCGAGAAAAGACCAAAAAAAAATTATTATGCCATAGCGGGTATGTGACAAATTGGTATCAGAGCATGGTTACAACACTTGGCCTGCTTGGGCTCATGAACGAGTTGCGCAGAAGCTCCGTTCGGAACACTCTTAAAAAGAGTAACCCCCTGTCTTAACCTTCCTAATCAAAAGATGAAGTTAAGAATGAAAAACCCCTATTGTGTGTGTAACATGTGAAAATATGAATTATGTACTAGTTATAAATAAATATAAATATTGACTAACAACCAGCGTTTTCTTTTCTCTTTTTGCACACAAGTGGAAGATCAACCGCGGGAAATTATCAACACATAAGTATGGTGACTCACCATGAAGTGGGGTAAGGCTCCCACAATAGAGACTAAGAGTCTGACAAAAGGAGGGCAGTAGGGACCCCTCCAGATCTAGCCGAGACTGTGAGGAGTCTCATGGTCGAATTACAAAGCTGCAAGGCTGACAATGAAAGGATGATGAAAGAACAAGAAAAGAAAACAGAAATTAACGCAATTTTACTGCAGAGTTTATCCGATCTATAAAGACAAATGCAGCATGAAGTTGAAACTCAGAAACATGGTCATATCAGTGGTCACACTGAGAGGAGCACCTTAAAAAAGGTCCACCCCAGAGGTAAAGGAAAAGCATCGGATGATTCCTCTGAGAAAGAAGCTGGCGATTTGGAGGGCTCTTCTAGCAATAGAACCAGTTCCTATTCCTGAAAGAAACAGAAGAAGAAAAATCCTTCCAAAGGTCGAAAATTTGAAGGATTTAGAAAATCCAAACCACCCTCCTTCGATGGTGAAATA